>VXBZ01000024.1:236913-282769 GCA_013399135.1 Heliornis fulica
TGCCGGGCGGCGGCGTGGCGTGCGGAGTCGGGGCGGGGAGGGGAGGGCGGCTTTGTCGCGGCCGCGCCTCGCCGTGAGCCGGCGGAGGGGACTCCGCTCCCTTTTGTTTTTGCCCGGCCAGCGCCGCAGCCCGCTGAGCCCCCTCCCCTCGCCGCGGGAGCGAGGGGCCGGGGCCCCGCCGCGCATCTGGAGGGGCCCCCACCACGCCCACGGCCCCGCGCCGGGACGGGCAGTGGGACGAGGGCGGCACCTCCGCCGCCGTTGCTATTGAAACCGAAATTTCCTTGATGTTCTGCCGGTGTTTTTTCGTGGATACGGGGTGTAGGACCGAGGCCCCGGGTTATGGTTAGAGTACCCGGGTGACCGTGCGGGCAGCCTGATCTGGGCACAGCGCTGCGGGGAGAGGTCTGGTGGGGGCGAGGTAGAAGCCACCAGCCAGCGGGCAGGTTAAGGTGTGCAGCCGTTCCTCTCCACGGGTACGGAGCCGGCTGCGCTCGGCACGGAAATCACAGTCAAGGTGATTATCAATAAAGTTGGCAAATAACTGGGTTCGCGTTGTCTTGCCTGATTTGAAAACGAGAGATGGCTGTAGGCGAGGCACCTACCGAGCAGGTGCGAGCCAGGTGCAAGGAAGACTTTGAGGCTGTTGGTGTGATTAGGAAGGTTTCCCCCTCATGCCCTGTGCTGTCTGCTCTTGCATCATTGAAGGACATGAAATCAGGAAGTGAGATCGATCGGCTGGCATGGCCGAGTGGCACCAACGCCTTATCCCGTACCACACATGGCAGGTAGGGGAGAGATGGGACTTGGCTGTTCTCTGGGTCTGCACAACTCTTGTGTGCTCAGCAGCTGTTCTCGGCCATGCTTGTGTGTGCTGGCCACTGCTCCGTCCAGAGATGCTGCAGTTGGTGATACTGAAGAGCATTGTGTAGGTTATTCACAGGCAGGCACGTTGGAATAAAAGTAATAGTCGTGATCTGGTAATGTTTTCATGGCTATTCAGATACACCAGTTAAAGAAACCTTCCTAGTGTCTGCTTTAGCGTGGCAGCAAAGGAAAATGAGTCAACTTCCAGATTTACCAATTTCTTCGAGGCTTGGCCAAAAAGATAGTGTTTGGCAAAGAACTGTCTTGTAAAAGCTGCCTAGTGTTTTTGCATTGCTTTTGTGAGGGTGGAAATAATGGATTGCAACATTCACTGCCTAGAAATGCAGGAGGAACATGGAAATACGGATTTTGGCCCTTGAATGGGCTCTCTTCTGTGTAGTAACCTTTGTGTGTCTTGCTGATAGATGGAAGTTACTGTCAATTTAAAAACACTTTTTTTTTTATTTGCCTGAGCTTTATCCAGCTCAGGCAAAATATTAGCAAAAGAGCAAAATGGAAGGAGCTGCTTTAGATATTATTCACAGTCTGGTTTTAATTGGCTTGCAGGAATGGAGAAATGGTGTTTATGCATAATCATTAGCATAGCGTTCCTAAACAATAAGCTTAGTGATTACTTTTTTTTTTTCTCCTTTGCTTATGTGGCCTATGGCATGACAGTTACAATGTTGAGGGAGGATCCATCTGTAATTCTCTGGGAGACCCAAGATGGTTTCATCTGAATCATTATTTATGAGGTCTGTGTAAGTCCCTTGTGCTCCGCATTGAGCGGGTGATTATATATGGTCGTTAGCATTTGCAGCTATGAAATTATGCTTGAAAGAAATCAAGGATACTGAATGCTACTCTTTAGACCTTAATATTTGACAATTAGAGCAGTTCTTAATTTGATAGATAACCTCTTCTTTGTGGTAATAATTATGTGAAGAGAGGCAGTATGCAGAATTGGAGTGAAAAAGATTGTTCAAGATACTACGAGGATATAAAATGTGAAATACTACAAAACTTTTCAAGTTGGATTATCTCAACACTCAAAAAAGGCTTGCAGGGCTCTTCCTTTAGTGCTTTCAAATGCAAATCTAATGTCACTTCACCGTTAAAATTTAGCTTAGGAAGAAACTTGACTTTTCAGCATTCGCTTTTGTAATAGTACTTTCTCTGAATACTGTGATTATTTATGTTTTAGTGGCAGGTTGTTTGTGCAAAAGCATGACTATATATATATGCATGCTAAACATGTGTCAATAACACTGGTAGAAGAAAAGGAAGTGTCAGCAAATTTTGTCATTTTTCACTGTAAATACTGGCCTGCCCTGAACTAGCTTTGTAAATCTTACTTGCAAACAATGGGGGGAGTAAGCTTCTTGGCACACTTAGTGTGCTACCACAATGAAGGAAAGACATAATTAACTTAGAGATGTTGTCCAACTTGGAGAAGAAAAAGGAAGGATTTAGTAGAGATGTGCTTAGGCCCTTTTATTGTTTTACGAAAATTGCTAGGAAAACATAAAAAACTTAATATGGAAAGGTAATGTGGGGTTTTCTGTTGGTGTGGCAGGAGGAAGGAGGTGCTGGTGCAGTCTGTTCAGCACTGCTGCCCTCTTCCAGCTTCTGCAAAAGCGACAAAGCTGCCTCCGTTCATCTGGTTTTTCCCTTCCAGCTTCTCTCTTTTACTGCCAAAAAAGAGAAGGTATGAAAACAGTTTCTCCTGCTTGCTCCATGTCACTGAGCCACTCTTACTCGGTGTAAAAATGTAGGTGTTGGTAGACCGCCCATAGACATAGCAGCTAACCATGCTTCCAAACAGTGATCCATCCCAGGGAGGAGCCACTGTGTCACAGCTGAATCTGTGTGAAGAGGACTCGTGACATCAGGCCACGCAAGATGAGCCATAAAGTCGATAGTACTGGTACGTGCAGGGGCAAGATGGAGAGGTGAAAAGGCCCTGTGTAAAGAGAAGGTTTCGTCCCTGTGGTCTGGGGGGGGGNGTCTAGATGCTAACAAGCCTTGGTGACGCTGTCGGGTCCTCTCAGCGTCACTCTGCTTCTCCCAGTGCTATTCCGCTGTGGGGGAAAACACGGAGAGGTTAGAGGAGCCCGAGATGGAGAGAAACAGTGCAGCATCTGTTTGTGTTCTAGGCACATGCTAAGAGGTTTTAGCTTTAGGTTTTGGTGGATCTGCTGGAACAATGTCCTGTGAATGCATTTACCAGTTGGTGTTTCTTGCTGCAGGAAATGCTGGTTTACTGCCAGGTGAGAATTCAGTGGGAGATTACATTCTCCAGGAGTCATTGAAAAATAAAAGAAAATTGTATTTTCAGTTTAAAAAATATTTTTGAGTGGGAGCAGCAAGTGAGGGTGCAGAAACCTTAGATGAAACTCTGTTACCATTATGTACTGCTGGACAGCTTTACATCTCTTGTGGTAAGGTGCAGTGCAGAATTAATCTGCAGTGGCTGAAGCAACTACTACATACAGCTTTAGCTACCATTTGTGTCCTGCTTCTGTGCAGGGACAACTGTGTGGAAAGTGTAACAAGTGCTGCTGTTGATTGCCTATCGTTTTATGCCCTCTCTTGTAGAGGCAGCATTATTGGCAGAGAGGATAGATAGGTATCTCAGAAAGTGCTTAAATAAGAGGCCTTTGGTTTCCCTCAGGAGCGGGTTTTGCAAATCATTGCTGGAGAACTTCCACATTCTGAAGACAAAACCTTCTTCTCTTTGATTCTGTTTGTTTTAGACCCTTCCTCTCCTCAGTGCTAACAGGTCTGGGCGTGCATCCCTCTTTAGCTGTCATTTAGCGGAGCCATTGATACTAGTTGGTTATGAGTAAACAGCACATAAGATTTACTTTGAGATACTGAGTTTTTACTAGTTCAGTGTAGATGTATTCGAGTAGTAGTCTGAGTTTTGGACAGCTGATAGAAGATGCATTTTATTCTAAAGCATCCTCCAGAATGTTTTCTACCAGATGTCACTGTGAGCCTGTTTTATTGACTTGCATCTTAACTCTGAGTTTTCTTTGATGCCCTTGGTTGGACATGTTTCTCTGGATCCCTGGATTATATATTACTTTCTATGTACAGTACTTTGTATAGTCCTAGTAATTATTAGAGTTGATAAAACCAAACAAAGAAGCACCACCAGAAAACTTTGTGCTGCTGCTCGTCTGTATTCAGATGCTTTGTGCATTGTGTCACTGAGTATTTGGGTTGAGTGTCTGGTACTTACTGGGTTTCTCTCCCTTGTTGATAAAAATCAGAAGATGGCACTGTCACTTTGGACACTGACATGTTGCTTCTGATGTGCTTGGCTCTTGTTCTGGGTTCTGTCAGTGTGTGTATGGTGGAGAGGCTTTAGTGTTTTCTTGGCACTGAAGGCTAGGGTTAGTGTAGAACGTGCAGCCAAGCGCTACTTGCTGATGTGTTGTCCTACATTAGGTTGGACTGCTGCCTCATTAGAGGGACTGCAGGGACACTGGAAGTGTAGTCTGTTTCATGGTTTTGGTTGGGGGTTTTTTGAGTAAGTGGGAGGGATTAATTAGCAACAGTGTATTGAGAGTGGTGGTTTCTCTTTCCTTGGAGCACTGTATTGTGTGTGCCACAGACCTGTATGTGGTTACGGACAACAGGTATGTGGTGATTGACTTGAGTTTTGAACATCTGAAATTAAAATTAATACTTGAACATGTAACTGTATTCTTTGACATGGATACCAGTGGCCATATTTTTCAACAGGGTTATGTTTTGGTCATCCATCAGGTGCAAAGAAATACTGGTGGGGTGACTAGATGGTATATTAGTAAGTTTCTATAGTCAGGTGCCTAGATGTAGATTTGAGTTAAAGGACAAAATTAAACCTGACTGAAATTCTTCCGTCACGCTTACTTGGACTGAAGTAGTGTGTAGAGATTCTGCTCCTTTGTTCGCTGCAAGGTCAGCCAAGCAGTGGAAGAGGCTCCTGGGGCGGCTGGGCGGTCTCTGTCTGGAGAGGTCTGTGAGATGTGGCCGTATAAAGCCCCAAGCGACCTGTACTGAGCTTGGAGCAGGGTTTGGACTAGAGACCTTCTGAGGCTCTGTCCAATGTAAATTACCTTGTGATCCTGGATTAGGACCTGGTTATGCTAAGAAGTATGCTTAGGGTGTTATTCTGTCTGTAATCCCTGGCCCAAGGTTGTCCTGACAGCTAAAAATCTAAAGTAATACCCACAGAAGTAATTTGGGTTGATGCGAAGCTGTCAGTGTCTGGGCTTTAACCGAGGTAGATCTGCTTTTTTTCTTCTGCAAGAATTTTCCTGTCAGTTTTGCTAATCGCTATTTTAGATTCATAATGTTGATAAGCTCCTACTCGAATTCTCACTAATTGTGGAATAATAGATACTGTAAGTAGATATGGAAATGTACACACAGAAAAGAATAAAAGCACAGAGGGTCCCTTGAGTATCCTTTAGTCTAATATATCCAAAACTGTCTACGGGTGCAGCAGAGACTGAAGAGGTTGAAGCAGGAATTGTATTTTGAAGGTGAACTGGGCTAATGAAAGCAAGATCATTTCTTAAATAATATTGCTGGGTCTTGGCAATAAAGATGCAGATGGGCCAGCCTGCAGAATGTTAATTGCTTCAAATTGAGAGAGCTGTGTCTCTCTTCCTTCTGCAGTGATGAGCGATGTCAATTTTGGTGATCTTGACATGCAGGATTATGATATCCTTGCATTGTCATTACAGCAAGCTGAGTAAGCAAACTGCAGACCCTTTGGAAAATTGAAAAGCAGAGTTAAATCTCCCAACAAAGAGTCTGAAAAATGCAGACAAAGCGAATTTATTGGAAAATTGGCACATGGAAAGCTAATGCCTAAAACACTACCCTCCCTTTGGGCAGGGATGCTGTGTAAGAATTGAAACTGTTTTAGGGAAGCCCATCAAAAGGAACCGGCAGTGCTTTAAAAGAAACAGTGTGTAATATTCTGTACAGTGAAGAGGTAGAAGTCAGGTTTCTTTTCTCAAACAGTTCCTCAGGCTGTTCCTCAACATCCAGCTGTTGCAGCATCGCCGTGAATGCAAGCGACACTCGCGTTACGTGTGCGTCTGTAGCCCAGTGTAGCACTGGATGCTGCCTAGAAGTTTGAAAGCAAAACCCAACCCTGTGGCTGCAGGCACAGTGCAGATTAGTGAGAGGTTAAATTGCTCATATTTCTGGGTAGGTATAAAAATAGCACATGATTGCTTCTCCCTCCCTCTCCTGGCTCATAGTTGTGGAATGAAGGGAGCTGCATGGTCCTGCCAGCAATGACCATGCAATGCTTTGGGGCAGAGGTTGTTTGCCAGAGACACCTGGGTACCTACAGCTGGTGTAGGTGGGCAAGTGAGTTGAGTTTGGTGGTTGTTCCTCCCAGAGCTGTGTCTCTACCTCATCAGTAAGGGCAGAAACAGTTGGGGTGGGAAAGGAGAAGGATGAGGAGTGCTGGCCCAGAAGAGGAACTGCATGAAGTGTAGATTGGGAATGGAAGAGCAGATATTCAAGCAAACAGGTAAATAAGCAAATGCTAACAGAGCTGTTTGATTTTGAACATAGCCAAGAAAATTTGGGGCAAAGGTGAATCAGGTGATGTGCATCTAAACGTGTTCAAAATATTTGGATTTGTGCACCAGTGTTGAAAGGGTTTGTGTGTGCTGAGAGCCCCTTTTGCTCCCTAATTTTTGCATTATTTTGTCACCAAAAGAAATATTAAAGCATGTGACTGCAAAAATACAACTTTGCTTGGGGAAAAAACCCCACCCAATATTTTTGGAAGCATGGGAGCTACATGTTCTGCAGAAGTTTTTGGTTTTAATATACTGATTTTCAAGACACTTGCAACTGCAAAAATTGTGAAGATTGTGAAACTTGAATACAAAGTTACATTTGGCACTGCTAAAATAGCACCTTTGAAAGTGGAACTGTTGTCTGCCATGTTTCTATATAAGTTTAAGCTTTCTACGGAGCCCCTGATGATTGTATTTAAGGAAGTTTGTTACTCCTGTAACAAGGTGAAATCACAGAACTGTAGGGGTTGGAAGGGACCTCCAGAGATCCTAGAGTCCAACCCCTCTGCCAGAGCAGGTTCCCTAGAGCAGGTTGTACAGGTAGGCATGTAATATGGAAACTGGTTGCGTGGCTTGGTTTGGATTAAAGTGCTGTTGCAAGAATGCACCTGTGTGAGTCTTGTGCTGTGGCAAAACCTGGATGCGGATGGTAGTGACCTCTTGGGTTGCTCTTTGCCCATGGTAAGGCCCCACTGAAGAGGTGAGAACCTCTGAGGGAGATAGGAGGCACCCTCACCTCCTTCTCCTCTGAAGAACTGGGAAACACAATACATCGGACATCCCTGAGTGGTGAGGCAGCGGGCTGCCAAAGAGCATCTTAGTTCAGGGCAGCACTGTGAGACCTCTTTACTTGCTCACAAGGTAGATATTTTTTTTAGCAAACATTAAGACTTGCTGTTGATGCTCTTAGTAGTTTTGCCCCATTGGAAGAGGGAAGGCAGAAAGCGCAGGCTCCTCCAGCTGAAACATGGTTGGTGCCTTCTGGGACAAAGGTCCTTAGGAGGGGGAGAAAGTGCCAACTCTTCTAGCTTCTCTCTTTTTACTGGCAGTCAGATTACTGTGACTCAGTCTCTGAAGCCTTGAGGAGAAGACTTCTTGTTGGCCACCATATAAGAATGTTCTGAGAGGAATACTGAAGGATGCCTAGAGAAGTGAGGTGAGTCAGAAGCAGGAAAAGCAAAGGAAAACATGACTTGCAAGACATATAGGAGTGACTGATGCTTTGAGGAAGATGTGGATATGGAGCTGGTCCTGAGGTCTGGGTAGGAAAAGGTTGTTAGTGGGCTTGACAAAAGCTGTTTGAGTGGAGGGTAATAGTGAGTGAAGGAGCCACTCTGAATAGCACTTGTAGGTAAAGCGTTCAGTGAGCAGCCGGCTGGCGTTATGTTTTGAGGTTTGTTCAAGAGAAACTGATGCCTTGACCTTTGCAGGCCATGGTCTCATGGGAATGACACAAGGCTGTTACATATGCTGCATGAACCAAATGCTCTGTACCCTGGTTGAAGTTTTGGGTAAGCTTCACAAAAGTGTTTCACTGTCAGTAAAGCTCAGTAACAAGAAAGTGGATACTGTTTTCAAATAGCAAAATATTTTGACTTCGTACAAATTGCTTTCCTAAGTTGATTAAAGTGTTGTTTTTCAGCAATAGCTGCACTTGGAGTGTACCAAGCATACCTGAAAGTTCTGTTCTCCTTGTAGATGGATGGTGATAGCTCCACAACGGATGCTTCTCAGTTAGGAATTGCTGGAGACTACATTGGTGGCAGTCATTATGTGATACAGCCTCACGATGGTAAGAAAAATGACAGGAAATGTTACTGTTTGCCTGTGTGAGTGTGTAAGAACTGGAAAGAAACATAGGTTTTTTTATATTTGGTCTTCTGCTGTCTTGTGTCAAGATAAGACTTTGCAATTGTTTGTATTCATAATGCCTTCCTGTATAAAGCATTTTTTCTGCAGTTTGAAGGTGGAGGTTGGATTTTGCAGTGTTGACACTTAAGCCTTTCAGGGTTATGACAGAAAATATTATGATCTAGGAGACAATTTTTATTTTGACATGACATTAAGAATGCCTGGTGTTCAGCAGCCACATACATTTCTGTGCATAGTATAATAATGATGGTATCAAACACCCTTAAAGGTAGCCTGGTGTTACATCCATTTTTAAAATTCTTTCTGTGAGGTTAATACGCTGTGCTTTTAAAGGTCTTCATCCTTCAGTGTAAGATTTAAAACTGGCTTAATTATTGCCTGCTGTTTGTCAAGTACAATTTCTGCTACCTTTGCTTTATTTCATTAGACACAGAGGACAGTATGAATGATCATGAAGATACAAATGGCTCAAAAGAGAGTTTTAGAGAACAAGATATCTACCTTCCAATTGCAAACGTGGCCAGGATAATGAAAAATGCCATACCCCAAACAGGAAAGGTAATAACCTTGTCATGTAAAAAGAGTGTGTTAATGAGTTTTGTTCCTTCCTCTGAGTGAACTTGAACTGGTAGAACAATGTAATTTTTTTTCCAAAAGTTAATGGTTTGTTAGAGAAAAACCCTAGGAAAAAAAAAATCTCATCAGGAGGTGATTGAGACTAAATCCATTTTTCTTAGGTTTCTGAAAGCTTTTATTAGCTGATATAATTACAGTATCCAGAAAACAGTGCTCTTCAATAGGGCTTTCAAAATCTGTCTTCTAAGAGGTGTTCTCTGAAATTGTTTTAACAAGTCAGACTTGATGACAGTCACAAAGCAGTAAGAATGTTTTCTGTGCAATTCTCTTACAAAATTTAATCTGTTTTTATTGAGGTGCATAAAATTTGGAATAAGTGAACCATTTTGTATGAAATAAAAACCCAGTCCTCTTTCTGAAGAAAAGAGAATGGCTAGTCTTCAATCACCCGAGTCTTTACATGTCCAAAGGCAAAAATGATCTAAGAAATCTACCTTCTATCTTGTCATAGATCAGGCCTGATATTGAAAGACTAATTTCTTCTAAGAATAGGCTTTTTAATCCATTTTCTGAGCTTGTGGTTGTATAAGCGTCTGTTTCACCTTTTTATCTTAAACCTTTGCAGGGTTCCTGTTATTTGTTGATTCTCTGTTGTGTGTTCCAATACAATTCCTGTCCCAGATAACATTTCCTCTAGCTAAAGCTGATTTTTTTTTTTCTTGGAGATCACTCTAAATAGAAGCAAGACATAATTTACTCGCATCTGCTTGTACTTTCATAGTCTTCAGGGCTTCCTGAAGATCTGGGTGTTACATTTATATCTTTGCTGTGAAAATCTCTTCACTAGCCCATATTGGCATAAATTTTTAGTGATCAAGATGAGATTTTTTTTTTAGAGATTTTTTTTTTTAAGATTTTAGCATATGGGATGTCAAGCTATCTTGAAAAAGTTTTTGTGAAAATCTGCAAGGGAAGCTGCTGGATGATGAATACTTTTGAAAGTCTCGCCTTACGTGTCTGAAAATACCAGAGGAACTAGTGGAGATTGTACATACAGTTATGGCTTCGTTTAAAAAAAAATACAAGTAGGTTCTTCTCATGTGAAGAAGAATAAATTATAATAATCTTTGAGTTGGCTCCTGACAGCTTCCCAAATAATCACAGGTACTGCTTGCTATTATTTTAAGTCAGGTAAATTACTTTAGTCCATCTGAAAACCATCATCAAATGTACATATTTCAATTTTGCCAGGGGCATATGTTTCTTTGAATTCTCATTTTGAAAATTTGTACCAGGATATTGAAGTGTTAGAGTGCCTCTATACTATGCATATTCTCTAGTCCCTGAATCTGGTCAGGATAAAAATGTTTGCTGCTGCGGAATCTGGGGGAATTAATGTACTGCAGTGGGGTTGGAACTGCTGGTTTGTTAAAGAGAGGATGGAGGTGGGCTATGACATGGTAATGTGCAGGTTTAAAGAGGATGTGTAGGTAAGCAAAGTAAGCATCTACGTAAGATGTAGGCATCTGAGATGCATTTATTTGTAAAAGCTTGTGCAGATCACAGGTGTGACCAGGAATGCTGGCAATTGTCTGTGCTTCTTGAAACAGTAAAAATTAGGTTAAAAGCATATTGCAATTGTGCTTACATAGAGCAGTGATGACATCCAGTGGTTCCCTCACATACAAGTGTTGCCTAAATGAGTAGTATTGTCAGTATTTGGGATGTTTAATTTATCTGGTGTATTTTTTTTTTAATATTCTTGCATCTTGATTAATCATTTTATGATACTTTTTCCTTAGATTGCTAAGGATGCTAAGGAATGCGTGCAAGAGTGTGTAAGTGAATTCATCAGCTTCATAACGTCAGAAGCGAGTGAGAGGTGTCACCAAGAGAAAAGGAAGACCATCAATGGAGAGGATATTCTCTTTGCCATGTCTACCTTGGGGTTTGATAGCTATGTTGAACCTTTGAAGTTATACCTCCAAAAATTCAGAGAGGTCAGTATTTACTTCAGTATTTCCTCATTTATTTAATCTGGTTGTGTTTATCCTTAGCTCCCTGTCACTGTGATTGTATATTGATAACTTGCACAGCATCTCACAACTATTGTCAGGGACTAATACATTCTTTAAAAGCATTCTGAAGGATATCATGAGAAGAAGGTCTAAGTCAGCATTATGATTAGGCTTGCTGATTCAAAGTAGGTAAAGCTTTCAATTGAATAAATTCTCTAATATATTGCTGGTAGTAATTCACTCTGTTCTTTAGCAGTGCCTATTAAGGATGCTTAATTCGATCTTTGGATTTAATCAATAAAAATGTACTAGACTGCATCCTCTGAGGCACGAGCCTAATGCCTACTGTTTGTCTAGGCTTCAGATCTGCAAAAGAAAAAGTTGTTTTTCTCATGTTGGAATAGTGATTTGTATGGAAGGCTGTCTGCTTCAATGTCAGGATTTTAATCTGTTCTTAGCCTGTCCCTCAGCTCGCTTTTGATATGTAGCACATACTAGGTATGTGATGCAAGCAGTTGTAATTCATTACTCCTCTAGCAGGGAGTGACTCCTTTTGTTCCTTTCTGCATTTTCTTTACTTTGGGGTTCTCTTACCTCAGAATGACAGATTTAACTAGAGAAATCAAGGTGGTTTTTATCCAGTGACCTCTCTTCTTCATAGCCCTGAGTGAAGAAGCTGTTCAGGGTTGAAATAATCCCAGCAAAGGAAAAAAAAAAGCAACTTAGTTATTTATCTATGTTTTTAAAATGGGGATCCTTCTCTTGGAACAGCTGCTTGGTTTTACTCCATGAGTGAGGAAGGTGTGTCTAAGTTGACAGTGCTTCAGCAAGAGATGCTCTTCAGACTTTGTTCTGTAAACCTAAGGTGTTTGTGGTTTGGTTTTTTTTAATTAATGGGGTCAGACTTGCTAGTGTTTAATTTGCTGATAGCACTTGAAGCTTCCCATTCCCAGGAGGTCATTTGCTGTGGTAACCGGGTAACAGGAGGTGTAATCTAAAAGCTGAGGTGCTGCTCTGTGGTATCTTTGTGTTCTGTGTAGCAGTTGCAGGTGCTGTCCAAGTGCTGTATGTACTTTGATTTGAAATGTAAGCAGTGCTTAACTAGTTTCAGTACTTCTGGAGAAGCCTGAAGTGGGTCTATGTGACTTCCCTTCTGAAGTGGCCGTTTTTGGCAACTCTGTATGCAGTAGGAGCAGAGTAAGGGGATTGGGTTTAAATTTGCTCATCAATTTTAAGCCTCCGTTCCAGCTAATTCTGTCTTAAGGTGAAATATTTCTGGTTTGTAGCTTAGTATTTAGTCTACATCAAACAGTTGCAGAGTACTTTCTATACCTATATTTTCTTAGATGTTATGTATAGCAACAAGCATGAAACTTCACACTTGTAGAACTGCGTGCGGGTGACTGGGAGCTTTGGCATTCTATGCCGATATCCTTTCTGGCTGCAGTTTAAATCAACTACCTTGGCTTTAAATGTCAGCTCTTAGTTGTATGATGATGGCACTTGTGTGTAGTTGGTAAGCAAATGTTGCACATTCTTGGTAGTTTTGAGAGCCTGTGATATCTTGTAAACCCTCTTAACTCCTCCTTCTGGATTGCTGCAGATCTTTGACCTTCTGCAGAAGGTGAAAGCCTTGTTTAGAACTACACAGTCCTAGCTTACAGCTTTTGTTTCTGAGGAGTATGGCTAAGATGGAGAACACCCTTCATATATTATTGTACTGTGTGTGTTCTTAAATCCAATAGAGCTCTAGAGGCCTGGATTTCAAGCTCCAGCTGCTGCTCAGTGACTCTTCAGCAAGTTCTATACCTTAGCTAGAGCTCCTGGGGTCAATCCTGAACCAATCTCCATCCAACTGTACTCTAATATATTTCTTTCCTTCCCCCTCGACATCCTCCAGGCAATGAAAGGGGAAAAGGGAATTGCAACAGTTACAACCGGAGATGGCCTAAGTGAGGAGCTCACAGAGGAAGCATTTAGTAAGTAAAACTTTTTAATACACTATATGAAAACTATGGCTTTTTTAAAACCAGCACTACTTAGACATCAGAAATACATCCTGGGCTGCTCACATGATGCACCTGTGATCACTGAGACTTTCATTCCAGCTATCTGGAGGATAACCTATGCTCAGATGAACCCCCTGTCAGTAGAATTTACAGTCAGAATGAAGTGATGTAGCGGTAAGTGATAATGTTTGAGTAATAGGACATGTCAACTGTGGAAGATAGTTAAATGCATACATTAATGCCAGTATCTTTTTCTCTACACTTAAACACAGCTTGTAAGGAAAGGTGCAAATTTCCTGTCCTGGTCCACCCCAAGCAGCTGCATATTTAGGCCACATGCTTTCTGTTTGCAAGACTTCTGGGGGGTGGGGCAAGTAAAATAAACTCAACTTGATGACTTGAGAAGCTCGTCTTTGGGAAATGAGCCAGGCAACATCACCATCTTGGTGTAATTCTAAAATAATCAGGATTTCTTTTATTCAGAAGAATTAACAGGTTGGCAACTAAAAGGTGTGGGGCAAGGAGTATTGTGGGTGTTCACTGTTGGTTTGCTTCCTTTTACTGTGAATTAAAGCCTGACAGTTCACTGGTCAACTACTTAACAAGCAAAAATTCAAAGCCTGAGGACTGAAGTGACCTACTTGGGGTCTGAAGCACACTTTGTTCCCAGTATGGTATCTTTGGCTGTATAAATCCGTAGAGACTCTTGTGTCTCTCCTAGCCTGGAAGATAAGGTCATAAAACTGTCAGGAAAGAAAGAATCTAAATCTGGATGTTGCAGGGGGCTTACAGAAAATTGGTGTTTCGTTTGGTGTTTTTGTTTTTAATATGACTATTTAAATTTTCTAATTAAAGATTAGGCCACGCAAACGGTCAACTCCTCTCTGTACTTACTCATATGTAATAGCTCTGGTTCAGAAGTAGTTGGACACTAGCACAGCTACAGATCCCACTTACCTTGACAGTGTCACTGAAAAAAAATAATTCTGTGCAAGAACTGATTGTGTTGAGTGCTGCCAGTATTTCTCCCCATCAGGGCAGCAATAGGTTACTTCATAACGATGGTCTTGCTGCAGAAGTCACAGTAATAGCTCTGCTACTGTGCCATAACCCTCAGCTCTTTGTCTTACCCTAAAGCCAGGGCTGGGTCGGAGGCTTGGCCCTAAACTGTCGGACTTGGAACACACACTTTAATGGGCAGTAAAACTTGGGACCTGCCAGAGTCAGTTCTCACTGTGATCTTATTGCATCACTTGCAACTTAACAAGGATTTGAAAACTATTACAACGAAGAAGGTAGAAAAAAAACCAAACACCATAAAAAAAAGAGGAAAAAAACCCAATTGAAAATCTCCCAAGCATCAGCTTTCAGATGAAAGCTGTTAGGATTATACTGTGTTTCCAGAGTATTTTAATGGGTTATATAGTAACAGTTGTACTTCCAAAGAAAGGAGCCCCATTGTTTGTCTCCTAGCAGAGAATTTTGTGCTACAATGACTTAACTTACATCTGAAGAGTTTTGCTGCTTTGCTCCAAGTAGCAGTTGCAATGTATCTGTTCTGAGTGTCGCTGAGCGCAACAAAGTGTTATTGTGTTACTGTAAAGGTTTATGCTGGAGCACCACGCCTCCTCTTCTCTCTCTAAATATGACAGTACTCTTTTACTCTGTTCCTTGGCATCCTCTCTCCTGTGTGAAACTTGGAGCTCCTCTGCATACCCTGAAGGTTGTGCTGAAGTCATCTGGAGTAATGTCAGGTCTTTGGCTTCACATTGGTTCCATTGCCTCAGGCAGTGCCTGGAAATTTGGGGTATTTTTTCCATTGCCTGGTTTTGTTCACCTCTGCCACCTCCCATGGGGCTTCTGCATTAGAGCCCCTGAAGCAGCTGGTTTATAAAGCTGCTTTATAAAGCAGCACTGTGTTTTCATTGGCTTCCTCACGCACACGCATGCTCAAGTGCTAACCTTATGTCTGAGCAAAGCCGAGCTCTGACTTCAACCCCAGGTACCAATATGGGTTGGGGACTGGCCTGTTGGAGAGCAGTGTAGGTGAGAGGGACCTGGGGGTCCTGGTGGACAGCAGGATGACCATGAGCCAGCAGTGTGCCCTCATGGCCAAGAGGGCCAATGGCATCTTGGGGTGTATGAGAAGGGGGGTGGCTAGTAGGTCAAGAGAGGTCCTTCCCCTCTATTCTCTCCTGGTGAGACCACACCTGGAGTGTTGTGTCCAGTTCTGGGCCCCTCAGTTCCAAAAGGACATACAACTCCTTGAGAGAGTCCAGCGCAGGGCCACCAAGATGTTGGAGTGGAACATCTTCCTTATGAGGACAGGCTGAGGGAGCTGGGTCTCTTTAGCTTGGAGAGGAGGAGACTGAGGGGTGACCTCATTCACTTTTATAGATATGTAAAGGATGAGTGTCAAGAGTTTGGATCCAGACTCTTCTCAGTGATGGCCAGTGATAGGACAAGGGTCAACAGGTCCAAGCTGGACCATAGGAAGTTCCATGTGAATGTAAAGTAAAACCTTTTCACTGTGAGGGTGATGGAGCACTGAAACAGGTTGCCCAGGGATGTTGTGGAGTCTCCTTCTCCAATTCAAAAAACAATGTGTATGTGTTCCTGTGTGATCTAATCTAGGTGATCCTACTCAGGCAGCGGGGTTGGACTCGATCTTTCGAGGTCCCTTCCAACTCCCGACATGAGGGAATAATGCTAATTGGAATAAATGTGTTTACTTGCAGCAATCGGTAATGAGTGTGGCTGTAGGCAGTGTGGGATAGGAGCTGCCAGGAGGGGTACTGCTCTGTACCCCAAGTGGACTACATCTAAATGTTGTTTAATGGTGACAGTGATCAAACAAGGCTCCATGTATCCTGCAGTTTCTCTCTGAGTCTTGAAATGTTCTTTATTTCAGCTAACCAGTTGCCAGCAGGCTTAATAACTACAGATGGCCAACAGCAGAATGTTATGGTCTACACAACATCATACCAACAGGTACTGTATCCTGTCCCCTACTCTTCTTTCAGCTGCTAAAACTTAAAACACTAATTCCACTGCTCTGTTGCAAAAGATAAGAATGAATTTGATTTAGTCCTTTGGCGGTGGCTACTACAGTGTTCCTACACTGTGACAATTCAAGGTTGAGGTGCAGTTTCTGAAGAGGTGGATTTGAACATGGTCTTGTGTTTTCTTTCTCTAGATCTCTGGTGTTCAACAGATTCAGTTCTCATGATTTGAAGGAGACTTTGGATCTGGGAACACAAAACAGAAAAGCTGTGCAACTCTAACAAAGAGGCAGTTTTAATGACTGGTGAAGAGATTTATCTCTTTGTATATTAAATAGCTGTAATGTAGCTACCAGAAGCTTGACTAATTGAGGTATGAATTCTGACTCAAATCTTTTTTCATGATGATTTTAAAATAATTGGATTTTAAAGGTATTAAAGTATTTTTGTTTTGTACAAGAGTTTGTTGCTCTGTATAACTCCTGTATGCATTGTATATTGCAATTTATTACTGTCAGAGATTTGTAGACAGTTTCTTATTTTCATATTAAATCATATTACTTTTGTAATTCAGGTAAACAGCTGGGTTATTTCATGTTTACCCTTTGAATAAAATTGTAAGGGTAAAGTTCATTTTCGAATGCAAGTTGCCTTTATTATAAAGATTGAGTTGGTCTTGGTTATGTAACTTGTCTTGCATGACAACCTCAACTAACTTTGTATGTCAGCATATTTATTGAAACTTTGAAAGGGACTTTTTCCTCATGAAACAAGCAGCTCAAAAGAATTGCTACAACTGTCTTGTTTTGGGGTTGCTTTTTTTTATGTAACTTTGGAATTAAAAGTTAATCAAAACCAACCAGTGCTCTACTATGTTTAGAGACTTGGAGCTTATCAACAGTGTTGATGAAAGCACTGTGATTGTCTGATGCAGGTCTTCATTTCATTTCATTTTATTATTTTTTTTCCTGTTGCAGTAACTCTCCTTAGACTGATACGTTTGCGGTAGCCTTCGTGCTGCTGAAGTAACTCTTCCTTTTTGTGTATGGTTTTTAGAATCCAGAACCTAGCAATTCAAGGTTAGTGGGGGGAGGGGGTGGATTTTATAGTCCTTGTGGTAAAAGATCTCATTTTAACTTTTTACTGAAATGTTTTAAGGTTTCTTGTGAGACTGTGTTAGCGACTTTCTGTGTGTGTGCGCGAGTGACCAAAACTGGAGCAAGTGGTACAAATCTGAAATGCAAGACAGACTTCTAGTTGGCTGTCTGTCTCCTCGTTTTGCAATAAACTCTTCCTAGGTAATGTAGGTCTGTATATTTAGTGAGCTGTTCTTAGCAACATTGCTGTTTCTTTAAAAACTGGGTGGGTAATTTTGTTAGCTGCAATGTCTTAGCCTGTTAGGAGGGGGGTGGATTTAGTAATATATCTTCTTCAGACTGAATTTTTGGACCTTTGGTATTTTTACTCTTTGCGGTGGACTAAAATGTAATATAGTAATTATCTTTCCACATAATGTCATTAATTTAAGCAAACCACACCTTAAATCTGTTGCCATATAATTTCTTGATGTTTTCCCTCTTTTTTTTTCTTTTTAAAAAAAGTTGCAGTTTAATATTGGGAAAACAGTTTTAAGACATCATCCTGGAAGCCTGAAATAGCCAGTTCTTTGCTAAACAAACACTTATGTATGTGCAGATTTGAACAGTGTTTCCTACAACTCGGCACGGTGCTTGGCAGAGCCTCTGGAAGTGATCCAGTGTATTTGTGGCGGTCTGGGCGGATGTTCTGGGTTTTGTGGCAGTCTGTCAATCCTCCGCAGCTATGACTGAACAAATGGAGTTTTTCATTAAACGTACAAATGAATAACACAACCACTCCACGAGCCCCTTCTGTTTGTATTATGTTTATTTCAGGCCGTCATTCCCTGTCCTTGAAGATCCCAGATTTGCCACGGAAAAAGCCGTGATCGCAGCTGAGAAGCTGGGAGAGGTTTGGGAGCTGGATGTGCAGAAAGGGGGCTGAGGTTGTCGATGTCTTGCTTGATGCCAGCTACAGCTGTTTTTGTGGTTTACATATCATTGCACGAGCAAAGGAGCTGGTACTGCTTCGTTGTTTTTTTTTCTTTTTTCCCCCCTCCAAGGTCCAGGGACAAAACTGCAAAGTTTTCTCCTTCACCTCCTGAAGATAAACATGCAGAAGTAATTGAACCAATCTGTGTTCAAGTTTCTCTCTGAAATAATTCACCTGGTGAAGTTTTCAGGGTATTGTAGTGCTGGTAAAACAAGTGTTACATAACTTATATTAGTAGTAGCACAACCACTGTGGAGTCTTAACTACTGACAGTGTGTTCTCACCTCCCTGTTTGTAAGTACTCAAAGGTTTTTAAGAAGCTTAAACTGAGAGTGACCATTCATCCTGTCACATCTGCTTCTACAAAGCTGCTGTCTTTAGTTCTCTGAATGTTTTTTGAGACTAACATACCCCCAAACTGAGCTTTGGCAGCCTAGGCTGAAACTTGGAGAAAAGCTGCTTGAAATGTCCGTGATGCTCAAAGATCTTTTTCCAAGCCAAATGACTTATGTTTCTTTTAGGTGTCTTTCCCTGACACAAGCAAATATTACTGATTAATTTTTTTATAGTGAATTTGTATGACTTGATCCTTCTGACCTTTCTTCACAGAGTGCTTGCTGTGTCTTTAATACACTGTTATAAGAAAAGCTAATTTAGGTAGCCACCTTCCACATCCCGTTTTTCATTACAGGCCTAATGGGAGCCGAGGCGCTGCCTTTACCAGTCTCACTGATGTATGTGTGCACTTTCACTGTTTTATTTAGTCATCTGTTCCAAGCTCTGCTGAGCACTAAACTGTGTGGCTGGGTGGTGTAACTAGAAGCCAGAGGGAGCCTTGGCATGAGGCTGTACATCCTAAATACCCACTGACCCGCGCTTCTCTGCCTGTGGCTGGAAATCGTACTGAATTATATGGGCTGGGCTTAAAGCAGCTGTTTTCCTTGACCTGCACCCTGGATACACTGAGTATGTTGGGTCAGAGCTGGGCCTCATTGCAGAGCTGCAAGACGATGCTCATTAACATGCTCTAAGCATATATAGGTGATGTCTCTTGCTCTTGGCAGCAGTGGAAGAACATGGGCAACTGCACACGCGCAATGCAAAGCAACACGAGAGCAAGGTGGAGAGCCAAGGCCTGGTATTTTCCCCAGCACTTTGCTGTCATGATAAGAGCTGGCAGCAGCCTTGCTTGTAGCTATACAATTACTCATTTCCAGAGCTTTGCATGCTATTAATGTTCTAGTTAAGTCACATAGGCTTGCTGCTTAAGTTGTATGTACTATGGTAAGACAACTTGCTCTTAAATTGCTACATTCCAAAATGGTGCAGGGTAGGCTTGCTTTGGTTTGTTCCAAGTAAAGTAGAAGGAAGGAGGTTTTTCACTTGAATTTAAAGTGCTTTCTTATATTTATAGATGAATAAACCCTCTATATGTAGATTCTAAGATAAGTAGTATTATAGGGAAACTGTATTTTTATATAGGGCCTAGGCAGTCCTACAGGAATAAGTTAAATATTGATAACTTGGATGATGGGTTATGCTTAAGTTCAGTCTTTTAAACTGGCCTGGTGAAAAGAGCAGGGGGGGAAAGATGCCTTAATCTGGACCACAGCCAGAAGACCGGTACCTAGTTGAAAATGTGGACCAGTAAGAGATGTTGTTGTTGGCATAATTACTCACATTTCTGCTCTTTAAAAGGCTGAAAGAAATTATACTTCACAAAAATATTGATCTGTTTACCTACTGATTTGTGAAATCATCGTGATAATGGACTGTGACGTGTCCTCTGACCCTCACTATGTAAAAATTTAATGAAAAGCTCTCCAGAAGCTCAGTGCCAGTTCAGCTTGTGCCAACATGCAAGGCCAAATGCTCTTGGGGTGAGGGCAGTTTACTCTTGAGCACAATAGTTTGCAAACTGGTGCTAGCCACACCGTCTTTATGAAACTGGAGTTGCTGAAGGTGGCTGGGGAGGGAGAGGGCAGGCAGGCCTGCAAGGCAGCGTCGGCTGCCCTGGTTGAGGAAATCTTCCAGGCAAAGTGCCAGTGTAATTTCCTGGAATATCTTGCTGCAGTGTGCTGGGCCAGGGGGGCTGTTTATCAGGAGAAATAGGACCTGATTTGCTTTTGTATAAAAGAAAATGGGCGAGGGTTTAAATCTGCTGTGTGGGGGAGCGCCCTCCAGGCTGCTGATCTGATCTGTGTGCACCCAATGCTTCATCTGGTCCAGCCAGTACAGCATCAGGGACAGTAGCTGACTTCTAAGACAGAGCTGCCTGAAAGAGTTTGGTTTCTGGCTAACAACTGGCAGTGAGCTGCAGGGTTTTAGCAGCAATTTACTCCTGGTAAGAATCAGCCCAGGTTTTTGGTCATGTTCAGGGTCAGATCGCTGTTGTCTGGAAAGCACTGGGTGCAGCGTGAGGCCTCCCCTGCTCTTGGGGTAGCAGTGGCTGGAGTGCTTCCTGCTGCTTCCAGACTTGTCACTGCACATATTCAGTGTGCAGGAAAAAAAGGACAAGAACAGTTGTTTGTATCTTAAGGTGGTTCCCTGCCATGTCTCTCCATCCACAGGCCCAGCCACTGGCTGTAGCCTGTCCATTGACAACTGCAGCAAAAACCTGATTTCTTAAATGTATTTATTTGCTTTAGGTCTGTCTTTAGCACGGCAGAAATGAGAAGCAAAACTACAGAAGACCCTTTTTTAAGTCAACGAAAGAATTACATAAATAAGGGCAGGAGATCTGTCTGAAATGACATGACTGTGATGATGAGAGCATCTCTGACCCAGAAGGACACAGTAACAGCAAATAGAAGCAACTTCCAACAGGACCCTGAGACTCACAGCCCAGATATAAACATCGTCCCTCAGAATACAACTGAAGCTAAAATGTGGTCACAACTTTATGCAACAGCATATTAAGAGGCATATGTACAGGTTCTGCTAATTTCTGTACCCTGTGTGAAGATAGTCAACCCCATCAGAGCTTATCTCCCACTTCAGGTGAGAAGAACACAGGCTAAGTGAAGGACTTGGGGGGCCACACAGGTTTGTTTCTGCAGCATCTGATGCCCTGGCCATGAAATCCAAACACACACAGATGCCCGAGTTCCCTGTGTAATGTAACATGCTGGGAAGAGCAACCAGGTGAACAAGAAGCTGCCTGGAGCCAGCCAGTAGGAAAAGCAAAGCACCAGGGAAGAAGGGAAAGGATCTTAAATCCCACCTCTAGCCAGCTGGAAAGCATTTCCACTGAAGGGAAACAGGCTCCATCACTTTGGAATGGGAAAACGGAGAGTGCAGGGCCTGGGGAGTGCTGCATCAGTGCTGCATCAGTCTGCTCTTACTACATTCAAAACCAGGCACAATAGCCACAGTTTATGCCAGGCAGCCGAAACTCCTCCAGAGAGTCGCTTGAGTGGATGTGGGATCAGGTTCTGCACCTGCTAGAAAAAGAAATATTGGCAGTAAGTGGCAATTCTGTGTTGTCTGGCTTGATAGGTCTGTGTTGCTTCAAGTGGCTCAGCAGCATCTTCCTGCAGCAGCTTCATCTTCCCGATCTTCGAACAGCAGCACAAATACAAGAAATAGATCTCAGTAACTAGTCTCTGACTAGTAACCATGTAAGGACTCTGCCCTCAGACCAAACCATTTGTGCTGTAACATGAGTAGCTGAAACCTTAGGCTGTTAGATTGAAATTTCAATTTTTTAATTTTTTTTCCCAAGACCAGTCATTCAGAGAGCTGCTCCCAGGCTCCAAACTTTTTCCTTCTGGAGTGCACAGCATATAAAATCAACATATAAAAGTCTCCTCCCTACTCAGGCAAAAGCAATAAATAATTACCAAGCTACTGCTAAATTTGGGGTACTTCTTAATGCTGCTCAAAGTCACAAGCTACTACTTGTAGCAAATAACTTTCTGTTAAAGGGAAACTGTAAGCGCTGCTCAGGAGACGTGGTTGTCCTAAAAGGCAGTTAAGAGCCCATGGCAAAAAAAAACCCTATAAAACACATTTAAAAGAGAGAATGCAAACAAAGAGGATGCAACCAAATCCCAAGGAACCACTGACTTCGAATCTCCTCCATGTACCCAGCGTGCCTCTCTTAAGAATCACTTGGAAATAATTATAGATTGATAACTTCCATGTGTATCCTACAGCATTTTATAATTTCATCAGATACAGAAATAGCTCTCAGAACTGCTTACCAGTTGGGGCACACTGAAACGCTTTGTCTCTTTTTCTCTTTGAAGATGCCATATCCATGCCTCAATTTCATTTTTAGGAGTTTCTGTACCAACCTAGCAATTATGTCATATATTAAAAGCAGATGCTTGTGAGAGGCAAGAACCCACTCAACAAAGCAATGACAGGAAACAGCCCAGCCCCGATTTTGTAGATTTTTTTTGTTGTTTCTCATGGCAGGGCTCTAAGTTCAGCAAATAACGTGAAGCTCTTTAGGCTTTTGAAGGATTTTGGGAATAGACCAGAAGCCACTTACCACCTTTTTATATGCCAGATTTTCAGGATCTAACATTAGGCACATATGGATGGAGTTAGATGAACTGGCCCGCTAGCTCAGAGAGATCCCCTGGGCCTTTATCCCATTCCAGTTGTGGTGGTTTGACCCTGGCTGAAGGCCAGACTCCCAACAGAGTTGCTCTATCACTCCCCTCTTAGCTGGACAGGGGAGAAAATACATATTGAGAGGCTTAGGGGTAGAGATAAGGACAGGAAGATCATTCCGCAATTAGTGTCATGGGCAAAACAGACTCAACACAGAAGAAAGGAAAAAAAAACCTGCTCTACTTTGTTACACTGCACTACACACACAGAGAAACCAGGGTCTGATAATGAGAAGTACAAACAGTTCCTAAAACACACACACACCCCACCCCTCCCTTCTTTGCAGACTGAACTTTATTCATGATGTTTCTCTTCCACAGGGTGGCACTGGGGAAAAATGCGGGGAAGTAGGGAATGGAGGCTTCAGTCTTCGGTCAGTTCATTGTGAGTTGTTCTCCTTCTTGGGTGGGGCGGCCATTGCTCACACTCTTTCCCTGCGCCAGTGTAGGGTCCCACCCACGGGAGACGGACCTCCACGAACTCCCTGTGAGTCCTCTCCCATGGGGCCTCGGGTCTATACCAACTGCCCCAGTATGGGTCACTGCTATAAACTCAGAATGTCTCTCAGTCCCCGACTGCTGGCCCCAGCCTGGTCCCCCACAGTCACAAGCACCCCCAGCAAACCTGCTNCTCTGTGGGCTGCAGGTGCTGCCAGTGGCTTGCTTCAATGTAGGTCACAGATTCTTCCCTATTCCTCCACCTGCTCCATGGTGGGCTCCTGCCTGGCCCAGGTACAGTACAGTACTTGTACCTGGTCCTGCCTACACAGGTACAAGCCTCTCCACGGGCTACAAGTGGGGGTCTCTTCATCCTCCATGAGCTGTGGGGGGACACTTGCTTCACCATGGTAATCTCCACAGGCCGCAGGGAATCTTCTCTCAGTGCTTCCTCCTCCCCTCTTCCCTGACCTTGGTGTCTGCAAAGTTTCTTACATCTTCTCACTCCCTTCTCTGGTGGCAAAATGCAGCTGTTTGCATTTTTCTCTCTCTAAAATGTGATTTCCAGAGGCACTGTGACCGGCACTGATTGGCCCAGACGGCCTTGTCAGTAACAGGGTTTGGGAGTTTGACCTTGGGAGCCCAGCTGGGATTTGCTTTGTCAGACCCTTAAGAAACTTTCTAGCTGCTTCTTAAAAAAGCCACATTGCAAACCCACCACATCAGTCCTCTTCTTCCTTCCCCCTCTCCCACCCATGCAGCCCCTCCCTTCTTTTGCTCCACTGCTGCTGCCTTTGTTGGGCAAACTCAATCTGAAATTAAACTGGATGCCTAGAACAGACCAGCGCCCCCCTGCCTCACGCCTTCCAGGCACACGCCGCCCCTTATCCATTCTTCTCCACGCAGCAATGCCCACCATTGTCAGTGGCACAGCCAAACGATGGCTTTTGCGCTTGACTCGGGGTGGGCAAAGAAAGGGAGGGAGAAGGAGGTGGAGGGGCTGTGGCTCCGGAACCAAGGCCCAAAGCCCTGAACACCCATGCTGCTCACAGTCAGGTCTCCCCCAGAGCCAGAGGCACCTGTTTCTAGGTGGATTCTATCAAAGCCCCTTAGTTTGGGGAACACAGGAGGCTCCAGCCTCATGCAGCCTGCTTGGCCTTGGGCTTAGCAACAGCCCTGGGCCGTAGTTTTTCGGCAGCAGCATGTCCCAAAACAGGCCAGCTCAGGGGCACTGGAGGGGTGTGGCTGCAGGAGGGAAATTCTCTGGCTGAGGCCTGACATGGTTCATTGATGCTGGGATGGAGCTGTGTGCCACAACACCCCGGGAGGAAGCATGGGAGGTGCAGTATTCCCAAAGCTCCTTCAGGGAGCAAGAGGATCCCATTTAAGCTCATTTTTCCTGCTACTTTCAAGTAACTTCTGGAAATTGTAATAAACGGGATCTCCACTTAGCTTCAGATCAATTGAAAACGCACCAAGATGAAGTTTTTCACAACTACTAAAAGGAGGATCAACACATTAACTGCTAAGACAATGCCAGCATTCTATACTCCACCCTGTCTTGGGAACCTGGAAATGCTCCAATGTCAGAACTGGAAGTTGCAGAATAAAAGCCCCAGCCTTTAGCTTGATACAAAAAGTTCTAAGAATTACATCAGGAACAGCTGACACTGTAAAAAGAAAAAAAAAAAAAAGTTGTTTCTAAGATAAGTTCACACAGCAAACTCAAGTCTGCCCTAAAGCAAAAAGAGTTCCTACTCTGAGAATCTTACCAACAGAGAGAAAAAAGCAGAGCGAGGGAATTCTTCCCTGATTAAGTTATCCCATTTGTTTTCCACTAACTCACACCTGGCTACATCAAAAGAAGCATGGCCAGCAGGTCGTGGGAGGTAATTTTCCCCCTCTACTCAGCCCTTGCGAGACCTCACCTGCAGTACTGTGTCCTGTTCTGGAACCCCCAACATAAGAAGGACATGGAGCAGTTGGAGAGGGTCCAGAGGAGGGCCACAAAGATGATAAAGGGGCTGGAGCACCTTTCCTACGAGGACAGGCTGAGAGAGTTGGGGCTGTTCAGCCTGGAGGAGGCTCCAGGGAGACCTTCTAGCGGTCTTCCAGTACCTCAAGGGAGCCTACAAGAAAGATGGGGAGAGGATGTTCAGTAGGGCCTGTTGTGATAGGACAAGGGGTAATGGTTTCAANACCCAAGGACCACAAATAACTGAAAATAAGACATGGACAGTTACTGCTGTAATAGCTGGGAGCACAAGGATGGAATCCATTTGGAGCACACAGCTTTTAAGTTTCCGAGGCGAAGCCTCTTAAGAGGCACAGGATCAGCTCTGCAGAGGTTTTGGTTGACTCGCTCCTCTCTGCTCCCGGTTCTAGACTCTATGTAAAGTCCCTACAGCCAACTGCCATAAAAGTTTAGCACCTTGCCCCAGGTTGGACACACAGACAATTCCTGTCCTTGCCTCAAGCCTTTCCAAGTGCACCGAGTGCTCACTCCCAGCCTGTCCCTTCAACCACCCGTAACAAAGCTCTTCAGTGACATAACCACTGTATGGACTGGAGAAGTCATTTCAAAGCTTCATCTGAGGCTGTGGCCAGCAAGCTGCACAGCCCAAAGGCATGGAGCAGGGCAGAGCAATGGTGAGAGCACAGCTGCTGCAGGAGGTTGGGCAGGGACATCAGAAAACCCCAAGGAATAAAAAACTCCATGGGGTAACCAAGAAGTAACTTGAGAATTTTTTTTTATTTTTTTTTTAACGGAGAATACATAGTCAGTATTACAATGCTTGTCCCAAATATACTCACTCTCTTCTCTGCATCTCCCTTTTTCTGAAGAAGGGTAGAAATTGGAAGTTTGTAAATGCAAACCTTTGAAAAAAAACAGGCAGGCACCTCAGCTTACAATGTGTTTGATAGGACAATCACTTTATTACAAAGAACAAACAATGCTTTGAAGTAAGACCCATCAACTTGAATAGTAGAAAATGTCAGTTTCCTTGTAGAGGTCATTAAGTAACAGGCTGTAAGACTAAGTTCACGTCAAATGCGCTATCCTGACATGTCAGATAACAACAGTAATACTTATTATATCTTCAAGAGTCTATGGCATGACCGTGTGCTCTACTCCAAACTACATTCAAAAAGATATTGCTATAATTACTTTGAAAACACAAAGTGTAGGTTATTGTTCATTTCCACTGTCACGAGAATATATTTCGTAGGTGAAGCTGTAGCAGCATCTGCCGTACCTGGCACAACTGTCCTATACTTACAGTCACAACTTCCCTAAGGAGTTGAGTAAATCAAGACATTCCTACAATAGGGATACTGTCATCTGATAGATTCCAGCTTCTGTTACGTGTCCTTTAGCCATATATGAAATAAATGGGTAACACAGATGCGCAAAGAGCAGGTGTCAACAGTCTTCCAAACATTAAAAAAACGAACAATCGGTATTTGTCTGATATCTAGCTGACAGGCAAACAGGTGGGATTCAGACCTTATAAATACAGCTCTAAAAACAGACCACAAAGTGTATTTTACAGCGTGTACCACAATTTCATTTTAAAGTAAAACCATGAGGAACTGAAGATTTGCATATGATCACTACTGAACATCACCCGACTTGGACAAAGAGGAGAAAGTGACATCTTATGTCAAGTCAGCTGAAGAAAGCACACTTACAAGGAAATCATACTTTCACTGAAAACGCCACAGTTTTACCCTTTGGTAGTTGTGACATACCCACTGAAAAAGAAATTGTGCAAAGCCTGTGAAACCAAGTGCAAAAAAAAAACCTCCACCCAGACATACCCAACAGATTTTATTCTTAAATAACAACTCTACAATCACAGCTATCAACCAACAAAATCAAAGCCACAAGTGTTTTCTCTAAAGGCTTCTTTCACAGTACTAATAAGAAAAGCCAAGTTCTATTCCTCTAGTTAACAGTTGATGTGTATGGTGGTGTAGTTATCAGACAGTATTGGTAGTAGATCATACCTGATGAAATGGACCATTAAAACACAAATATTTTAAAGCCAGTTAACTTCAGGAAAAGTCCTATACATTCATACTATAAACACTGCTTAAAGTGAATCTGGGATATCTGTCATCGTCATCGACATGAGATTCTTCTCTGGAGTAAAACCACCTGTATTACTCCTGTGCCACCGCTAACACGATTACAGGAAGTTATGGTCCCCAGCACGTTTTGTATGCTATTATAGCACGTGATGTGTTGCGATAATTAAGGCTGTATCAGCACTTTCACTACAACCCTGATTTTCAGGGTAGCTAAAACTTGGCTATTAAATCTGCTCTGGGATACTCGAGCTGTTAAATCTCTAACGCTTTAGTGATACTTCTCCCACCAAACCAGGCACATAATTTCTTTTATTTTATATATTTACAAACGCTCTTAAGACAAATTTAACTGGCAGAGGCAAGAAATTCTACCTTGATGTACAGTCTTTTGGTATTTGGGGCAAAATTAAAGTGCAAAGTATAAACTTCATTGCACAGTAAATAATTTAGATTTTATTTTAAAATAAATCTTATTTAGGTGCCTCAATTTATTCACCTAGTGACCTTGTCTGACTCAGCCATCTTCCTCTACACTTTGGTAAACAAGGTTTATATACAGATACATAAATAGCATTTAAAACGTTTACCTTTATTCTATTACTGTGAACTTTTTTTTTTCCTTTCTTTCTTTTAGCACAGGAATGGATCAACCTATTCCTAGAAGTAATGCTTGTTGAATTTATCAGCTTGCTAGGTAATGTAAAATGATGCATAGTAAAAGGGAGATACTGAACTCAATTGGTAGAATATACTGGTAAAGCAAACAAGCACTTAAGAAGAATAACTGGAATAAATATGTTGAAGGTTGCCATAAAATATGTGCAAAACTGCTTACCATGTATCCTAAACTTTGGTTAAAATTTTCAGATTGAAGTTTTACAGAAACGTTATGGAAGCAACACAAGTGATTACAAACACAGGAATGAGGTAAGTTATTATTAGTGCAAAAAGCAAGCATATGCTAAAAGCAAAGCATATGGATTTAAAATAAAGAGAATGAATCTCATGGAAGTTTTAATACAAGACCGGAAAGGTCTCTTGTAAACATCAGTATTTACAATTTAAGATTTGTACAACTACAAAAAGGATAAATCTAAATATTAGTAGTGCATTTACAATGAATTTACGTTTTTTGTAATAAGAGAAATGACTAAGTTTATCTTTTTCCTTTTAAATCTTCGGGGGATATCTTTCATGATTAAGATATTTCTTACAAATAGTAGAAAAATCACTTCTTTACAAAAAAAGTATATATATTAAAATATTTATACGTTTTAAGTTACTATATAATAACTGGAAATTTCTGCCTTGTACTCAGGCACCACAACAAAGAATGTGGTATCAGGAACTGAAACCAAACAGAATTTGCTCACGTACCAAATCTTACGAATTACCTAGGCAAAACCTGTAGCAATCATGGGGACTCCATCTCAAATATGACTGCATGTGCCAATTTTTTTCTTGCTTTCCTACTTTTTCATTTGAAACAGTGTGAGTTTTTACATTTCAGCTATCACTACCAGAAAGAGCTAGTAGATAGAGCATGGTCCTCCATCCCCCGATCTTCAGTATAGCTTTTATGCAGTACTCATACCTGAGCAAGGCTGCGTAACGCTCATGTTTTAAACGTAAAAAAGGTTATATATTTTTAAGATAAAAACAATGCAAAAATAAAATATTTGTAGCATTTACAAATAGTACAAGAGTTACATTAAACACTACATTCGAAACTTGAGATTTGTTACGCTGTATCTACTTTGAGCTTGATGTTTTCAGATCTGCAAAGAGAAGGAGACGTTGTTAATCACTTCATAAATTCACAAACCCCTTGCCAATTAAAGAGTTAAAGCAGCATCAGAAGACTCCACATTATGGAAAACAACTTCTTCGTGTGGCTCTCCACCTTAGGAAAACAAGTGTTAGAAAATAAGCAGTGGTGTGTTCAGAGTTTGGCTTTCAACCACGTGCTGGGGATCACAGCCTTCAAACTGAGGGGTCGGATAGACCCATACAACAGTTCACTGCTCCCTGAGGGAATGTGGGTGTACACTCCCCTCACTCTGCTCTTCCAGATCTTCCTCCATGCCTCTTGCAGGCCTCTTGTGGAGCAAAGGCAGCTCCCAACTAGCAGAAAGCTAAGCCAGAAAGGAGAAGGAGTGGGAAGGGAGGAGAAGCCAGCAAAACTTCTTGTTTTGAGCCCCTGGATTGGCTCGCTGAGAAGGTAAGGCAGTACTGAACAGGCTACAGACTAATCCTTATTTTCAGTGGACCCACTCCCACCCCCAACTCATCATGAACCTGTACAAATTCAAGTACAGGGACAAGATGAAAAAACCTCTTCTGGCTGTAATACAGACTTTAAAGTGTATCTGCACCACAAACACGTGCCTCATCACCTTATGAACATTTTTTTCTAAGAAGGAGGGGGAAAAGATAAAAAAAACCCTATGTGATTAAACCCATGGATTACCTCTTACTGAAAAAGTTTTGAGCTGAAGTGAAACCAAGGGAAATCAGCAGCTTACAAGGCTTTTATTAACTGGGTAACCACCTTGGTAACCAACATTTCAGGACTTGCTTGTGAACAAAAATAGTTGGTTAGGTTTGTTTTGTTGGTGGGTCTTTTTGGGGTTTGGTTTTTTTTTTCCAAATGTTATGCTAAATTCAACAACTAAATTTTCTTAAAAATTCTGTAAGGAACAAAGCAACATTTCACGTGCCCTGGTAAGAAAAGCCTTGGTTGCACCACATTCTCCACCACAGCTACAACCCGGTTAAACACTGTGTCTGACACCGACTTTACCTTGAAGCCATCGAACCTGTGTGGCTGGGCCGTACCCTCTCTCATTCTTTGCAGAGATTCTGAACACTATCGCAGGTCGGGAAGTGTAATCCACGTGAGCGTTGGAAAGCTGGGCAGCAGTCACTACACACGATGTTTTCAGACCACAGTATATTCTCATAAATACAAGCTGGCTTGGATTTTCCTGTAACTGCGTGGAACGGATTGCTAAGTAGGCAGAATATTCTAAAATATTTCCAGAGGGTGAAGCAGGAGGCTCCCAAGAAAGATGAATACAGTCTACACTCTGAAGAAAAAGGAAGAAAATATGATGGTATGCAGGTAACAACTATATGCAAACATATATATAAAACCAGCCATTAAAATACAAAAAAAACCCACACCCCTTAACATCATCTGAAAATTCTAACCTATCATCATGACTCTTTGGAGGTAAAGATGTGTCTTTTGACTTTTTCCTTTAGAAAACATGGAAAGCACCTTTAGAGTTAAGGATGCAGAAAGAGAAAAATCACAGGGAAACAGATTATTAAGATGGGATCTGGCAACATGATCAGTAAGTCTTAAAATAATTCTTTATAGGTAATTCCTTCAAGAAAACTACACTGAGCAGAATTAACCAAGTAAGCACATCACCCTATTTTGAGACAATTTAAACTTGAAAAAAAACAATCCAACAACAAGCCAGCTAAAACCAAGAGTTCTGAAATCAAGCTTGTGACCAGAATTTTATATATCAGAACTAGAATTACCTATATTTCTCACCTTAGAGATTTTGACTGTCGAAGGAGCTCCTGGAAAACCTGGAATGCAAGTCTTGAATTCACTGATTTTACTGAAAGGCCCAACACCACAACCATTAATGGCAGCAACTCTGAACTTGTACACTGTGCCTGGAAAAAGATCCTGTTTCTTAAGTAATCTGTAGTCTGGTACATTTGAACTTTCCATCTGAAAATAAAGCAGCATTTATGTTAATTTTTAAAATAGTCCAAACATAACTAGTCTAAAGAATTTATAAAGTGTGTATGGATAAATTGAGATTTATAAGTGTAACTGAAAATTTATCTAATGCCTTTGTATTTAAATCAGAATTTACAAAAGGATTTTGACTGAGGCACTAGTGCACCTCAAAAGAGCTGACCTAAGATGCAACACAAGACTACATTTATAACCAAATCTCCCTGCTATTATTCAGTTGCTTCAAAGCAAAGTAGCACTTCCAACTGTATAATTCATTTAGCACATTCTTTCATCCTAATTTTTTTTCTTTCAAACCAGTTACTCCTATAGCTAGGAGTTACAATTTGGTGCATAAGTTTTAAAAATGTTTTTAACAAAAAGCACTGTAAGTTAGTAACAAATAGGTTTCTGAAAATGTACATGCTACCGTAGTTCCATGTTTAACATGGGCACTGATGTAGCCTTGAAACTTCCGATGGAACTATTTTCCGTCTGAATAATGAATACGAAATCACAATCAATGTAAACACTGTTAAATGTACTAGATGTGTAACATTCATAGTGAAGTGCTCTGAAAAAAAAGTGTTTTGTTCTTTTTTTTCTGTCTCAAGAGAATATACACCCATTGGTTTTGTTTCTGGTTTACTAGGACAACACTATTTTACATTTTTCCCATCAAAACCACAACATTTTCACAAGTTTTACAGGTACAGCATTTACATATATAAACTTAGATATGCAACAACATTAGCTTAGAGAAATCTAATGCACAACCCACTGCAGTTTCATGTGTAGTCTTTCTGAACAGCCAAACCTATGTCTTATTACTGTCTTCAAAAATTTTTAAGCAAAGATTCTGGAAATGGAGGAAAATAGCTCTGATCCAAGCATTTCAATGCCATACTGAAATGACATTTTTAAATGTGGGGTTCTTTAGTCTTAAAGAATTTTTACTAGTTTGAAAGTTCTCAAAGTTTAAAATTCTTTCCTAAGCCTAGAAATAGAAATATGGAAAGAATCAGCAGTAGTAAAATAAGATGTTACACACTGTCATACAAAAACAACAGAAGAAAACTCATCTAGCTTAGGAAATAGGAAAAGGAAAAAAAAAAACTAAAAAAACCCAATACATGGGGTAGTACTTGTCACAGAATGCAATCCTCCTATAAGCACCAGATCCTGCTACACTATCAGAAAATCACACATGTTGTTTTCAACCACAGAGGCAACAGATTCCGATACTTATGTGCAAGTTATGTCAGAGAAGAATCAGCAGTTACCTTGTTGGAGATAGTCAGCATTTCCTCTGGCAGCAAGTAGAACTGGCTCACCACAGCACTGTTGTTCTTAAAAATTCCAACATCATACCACTGCCGGTCCCTTGTTTTCACTGGTGCTGTCTGCCTTTGTGGAGTTTTCTAGTATTTGAAGAACATGTTATGCAGATTTTCCATACTTCAATGCAATGTAAAATAGCATTAAAACTACTATATGCAAGAGACAATCCCCTTTTATACCAGTGTTATTTTCTTATACTTCAAATGAATATGCATGTATTTTTAAAATGCCCTTCAAAAAAAATGGTTCTTATACATTGATTTAGACACAGTCCTTCAATCAAAAACCTAAATGGCTGGGATGTCACCTCTGACATTCTAGTTTAAACAGGGAGGAGGGGAAGAAACATAAAAGCTGAAGAACTTGGTGTCTGTAGCAAGTAGTTGTGAATTAAATTCACTCAGAGGTCAAGAAGTTCCACAAGGTGGTCTAACATCAGTGGCTCTACCTAGGATTGAGCTATACCCCAGCTCCAAGCTCTTTCAAGCCACTGCTCAACTGCCTTGCAGCTGAGAACAGGGCCTCTTCTGTGGCATGGGGCGATGGTGGTGGAGGGCACAGAGCTTTTGTTACTGACTGACCCAGAAAGACAAACTCTCTTTCCTGTTTGCCTCTGTGCACCAGGGAGGGTGTTTGTACAGTCAGTGTGCCCAGCACAGGCCAGCTATGATTCTGCTAGCATGGAAACGGGGCAGCAGTGGCAGCTGCTCTTGGCAAAAGCACCCCAACCCTTTAGTAGCAACTGCTTCTTCCCATATCCTTAGCTCCTCTCTTTTGGTGGCAACAGTGGCACCTTGGTTTTGTGCATTAAGTTGTAAGCAGGTGAAATAGGAAGCATTTACTTTTTCAGGCAGTATTTACAGCTTGCATAGTCAGTCCCCATCTCCTCTAGGGAAAAACATCAAGATGTCAGTTTAGTTATGTTTCACACCTATGGATCAGCAGCTAACACTAGTCTGATCTAATACATACATTTTAAATTCGGTTGTGCATTCAGAAAAACATTTGACACTTGCACATCATGCAGCAGAGACCATTCCGCTGTGCCAGTGGATAAAAGATTCAACAGCTGAAACACATACTTGGATCTCCTCCCAACTGCACAACTGCTACTTAGTCTCAAATCAAACCTACACAATGCAATTGGTTTTACAATAGAAATGTTTATCCCTGTATTATTCATGTCAAGCCCTAAATATACATTTCTTTTCATTTAGATATAATTAAAGGAAAACAGAAGAGCTCTTGCAACTAATCAACAGAACAATAAATACAACACAATTTGATTATACTTTTTCAGACTTACAGAGGAGTGTGAATCATTTGTCTGTCCAGTATTGACCCTTGTTGAAGGCATGATATAAGCAGTTTCAGCAGCTAGAAACAAAAAAAATAAATTTAAAAAGCTTGAGCGATTAGGTAAGTCAAACACAAAATCCACAGAGTAAGAAAATAGCTATTTACGAGTATTTGTTGCAAAACTACGTCTCAGAGTTCTTTTGCATGCAGTTCTATTTATAACATGAACAACTAATTTTGGCCTGTGTCACATTCACCGAACAACTGTGAAAGCCTGCCATTGCAGGCTGCTAGACATACTACAAACAGAAGCAGGACTCAGAAAATCTTAAAGTGACAGAATTATGAAACTGATATGAAACATTTGTGAACAAACAATCTAAATACCAGAGTGAGGCACATACTGATGGCACTGCATGAATAATCTAGGCACGAAAACTTAATTTGAATGCATTGTTTCTGACATCAATACATTCTGAAATCTGAACATGAGCTGTTAATCTTTAAACAATCCTAACAAATGGGAAAAAGAACATTTAAGTTTAAAATGGAATCAAAGCATATAAGCAACACAATAAAATATTAGTATTCTGTACTTGTGTTTCTGGTTTTTAAAATACCACACTGTGTTGATAATTACACCACTCACACAGCATCAGTAAGAGAATACAATTCTTGAGTTAGCACTCAAAATAACAGCAAGCTCAGACTGGTGATAATTCACCAAAAAAAAAAAAAAAAAAAAGACCTAAAACTTTGCAAAATAATCAGTATGTTTAGTTTCTGCATTGCTGCTTATTTCTGATATTTCAAGCTGACTGTGAAGAGATCACCACATCTGAGCAGTGGTGAGCTAGCCACATGAGCCATCAGTATTTGTTACAGAGGTCAAGTGTTCAAAATCAAAACCATCTATTCCTACTTCCAGTCTTTTGCTGGCTCAATAAACAATCACTGAACGAAAGCACATGTGCTATGGGCACCAAAACTGGCTGTTGCTCATTTAGAAAATGGGCGTCCGCATAAAGGATTTAAAGGACTTTTCACTTACAAAGTGGTTTACAGACACATAAAAGGAATATCCTGATTTTAAAAGATGTTTAACTCGTAGCAGAGATCATCCAGGCTGCCTTAGACCCTCAATGCCCAAAGTCCTGTCGCAATCCCAGGTACTACACAAGACGGGAATCCCACCACACTAGAGAAACTCTGATGGCCTTAGATATATATGGCTCAAAATACAGTATGTGAAACACATTTCAAACCTTCAGATTTTGAATTGAATGTTGTTAGTGAAGTTTCATCTTTAACAACTGCCCCATTTGTACTTGATGATTCAGTTTTAACAGCCTGCTGGGTTACCATAGTTTGTGTGCTGGAGACAGTACTGGATACAGAAGCATCAGGATTTACAGTTCGTTTGTCCAAGTCATGTAATTCACCTACATTTGCAGAAGTCTGAGGACCTTAAAGAGAAAGAAAATATTAACCAGATTGCAATATTGATAAAACCTTAAAAAAATATATATATTAAAAAAATCTCAGCTTGATCTGATGGCTTTAGTTTCATATAAACCTAGAGTTTAGCTCAGATTTAGGTCAGAATAGATCTGATTAACTGCTAATGCTTTCTTCAGGTATTTAACTGTCCTGGTTTTGGATATAATACACTGACATTTTGGTTGTTGCTTGGCAAGGTTTACACCAAGTCAAGCACATCACAGTTTCCCACCAATGAGGAGGCTGGGAGTGGACACGGGCACTGTCTCCAACTGGCCAAAGGGATATTCCATATCATATGATGTCATGGTCAGTATATAGCTTGGGGGGAAGATGGCTGAGGGTTTAGGCTGTGGCTCGGGAACATACTGGGCATCGGTGGCCTGCAGGTGGTGAGCAATTGTGCTGTGTATCACTTTTTTACATATTCTTTTATCATCATTATTATTCTCTTGCTTTCCTGTCCTATTAAACTGTCTTTATCTCAACTCATGAGTTTTACTTTTTTTCCCCCCGATCCTCTCCCCCATCCCTCTGAGGTGGACGTGGGGAGGTGGGAGGAGGAAGCAAATGGCTCTGTGCTTGTTTCAGTTGCCTGCTCACTTAAACAATGGCAATAACTTAACAAGAGCCTGTCTGCACAGTCATAACACATAGTTATTTCGTTTGTTTTGAGCTTGCTATTTTATATCTATTTGGTTATGAATGGATTTATTTGGGAAAAGATCCTAATATAAAGTATCCACACAATTCAGTATCACAAACTTGTAGCAATCAACTCAGGATTACCCACTGTGGAAGCCTGATTTTCACTTAGCACTGAGATCCAAAATTCCCACACAATACTTAAATTACACAGTGAAGAAAATTAAAATCCAACAACCTATAAATTACATGAAAATCAAATATAAACAGATCAGATGATGGAGCCTGCATTCACCACACTTAAGGCACTTCAGTGAAATGCCTGAATCAGTGCCTAGTCATCTTCTATTTCCTCTACAGTAACAGAAAAGCATGCTCCTCTCTGTTGCCTAATATTTCACATTGGCTAATAGCTTTTCACTGTTAACAGACAGAAGGGATATCAAAGAGAGCCTGGAGTTACTCTCACCTTAATGTTGTAAAATGAATCTGGCCCTGTCAGTCAATTCTTTGATGCTAAAAATGGCTATTTATATTTAGAGGCACATTTACCACCATGATAATTAATACATTTAGACTTTCATGTCCCTTGCAACACTTTAAACAACTTAAGATTTCATTTTTCTTCATATCTTCTAAAAATATGTTCTGTAATAGCTAGTTTGAGTTGCTTTTTTAACTATAAAGGCCTCTGAAATAATTTTCAATTGCAATACATATATAACCTTATGTTTATGAGATTCATTTTAACTTTCACTTTTTCATTAATTTTTATTCTACAGTCATCTTACTTGAAGTACAAACAGGCAAAACAGAAGGGGCATTTGATTCTTTGAATCCTGTAGCATCTGTGTGGTTTCTCACAGTCTCCTGTGTATTCTTGTTTTCAGGTGCTGCAACCTTTTCTTTTCCTTCTACTTTTTGTAATGAGTTGGAGGAAAGGGAAAGTTGGACCTAACCAAAACACATTTGTTAATGTTTAACAACAAAGTTCAGAAATGTCAGTTGCAAATATGGCATGAAAATGCTTGCTTGAAAATAACAAACATAAATCCTCCACAAATACCCCTAGCACTTTAAATTAAAAGAAACCAACCTCACAATCAACCTTCTCTTAGCCATGATAAAGGCTCAAACTCTTGAGTTGACTTGGAAGTGTCCCTGACATACTAAATTTTATCTGAGAGTGAACTCACATTCTTCTGTCACTAATGGAAGTTCAATGATGCATACATTTAGACTACTGGGGAATTTGAGGGGATGGGGAAAAAAATAATTAAAAAAAATCATAATTACGAGGGCTTTCAACCTTTGCTTTCCTGGCACATACCCAAGATAATTTCTAATGTTAGTAAAACATACAGAATTTCTACATGTGTTTTCTGCAAGAATACACTGTGGATCCCATACAGACCCAAGGACGTACACAATTAAGAAAAGGTCTAAATTTCTAAACATCTAATCCTTCAGCTCTTTCTTTTAAATTGGCAAAACAGTGGAACACGTACAACTGCACAACCAGAATAAATAATTAGGTTCCTACTACAGTAGGAACTACTAGTAAGCAGACTTAGCATAAAAACGCTAACAAAGAAGGAATATGCCTTATCCCTTTTGCCTCCCATATTAATTGCAGAAGCATTTTGAGAATGAACAGTATTTCCACTGGTATCAAGCTCCCAGTTAGCACTCTGGAAGTCAATATAGTTGCAGTTTCCTTTTTGCACTACCACAAAAGGACTTTGAAGACTCAGTCATAAAAGTAAAAAAGGTGTAAGAAAACAGACACAGTGTCCTTTCTGTGTGTTTGATTTTGGTGGGGTTTTGTTTTTTGGTTTTTTTTTATAAGGCCTAAAAATTATGCAGGGACTTTTAAAACTGAAAAAGTGTTTTGCCAGTTCTTCTACTTCCCACATTACTTTGCCACTTACGCATTTTTTGGTTTACACTTACGTTATTAGGAAAGACATTATTTGTTTGGCTGGGATGATCCGCCTTCATTTCTGGATAAGGGACACTAGGCAATGATTGTGGACTTTGATGTACAGCAGAGACACCTTTCAGGTAAACAAAAGCAAATTCTTATCAGTTACATGAAACTTGATGTTATTTTGGTTGGAATCTATTCCAGTAAGCAAGAGGGAGACCTGAAGTTGCCTGAAGGAAGACTTGGTTGTTAGACTGAAATGAAACTGTGTGGAGAAAGAGTCAGATAAAATCCCTCCCTTGCTGTTTCTTTTCTCAAATTGCACCCAGCACTATACAAATATCTTTATATTCGGAGAGCTGGGTAAAACTGACAGACACAAGTAAATGCTGAGTTCTCTATAATTCTGATGCATGCACTCTGGGAATAATCAATGGAATAGGGTCTCTCTCAAAATTATTCTTTAAAACCAAACTTTTATTAATTACTTATGCATTCCTCTACTCTCTTTCCGCACAAACATTAGCATGTGATTTGTCTACTACCTTGTGGACTCAGCACTGATGTCTCAGGAACCCCAGTACTAGGTATTCCAGCCGCTGATGTCACTGGTGAGTCAGCATGTAACTGAAGAAGATATCCTTCAACTGTAGGTACTTCATCCCATTTAACTTGAAAAGAGTTGGTTGTAGCTCTAATCAGCTGTACCTGTGATGGTGCTGGAGGTTTCTCTACAAGAAACCAATAAAACACAGGTGGTGTGCTTGAAGTTTCTCTCCTTTATCTGTTTAAGAAATATCTATATAATGCAAGCAGAATCAATAGCTCCTTTTTCACTGACATACAATATATATCAGACTCAACAAGAAGCAATCGCCAAAGGTTGCAAATCAAGTCAGAGACTTATAAAGTGCCATTCTAGAGTGTTCAAAAATGCTGAAGTTGTGATGTTTTGGTTTTTAATGGCTCTTCTGCTGCCAGTAATTCTTTGGTATATATATACACATCATTATAGGGATTATAGATTAAAGATCCTCATCCTTTCCTATGGGTTTCTCACAGTTCTCTGGCTCCTCAAGCATTACATATTTGTGGAAAGGACTCGCAGAAGATGGTGGCTTCTTTTTTGCTTATTCCCCTTAGCTAAAGCAAGCTTCCCCTCGAACAACTTCTGCAGGGGCTGAAGCCTAAGCACAGTTCAATGCCAATGACCTGCTCCTCTCACTTGCCTTGATGTTTGACTAAGCTGCACTCTCAAGTACATCCCTTTCCTACTACTCTTTTTCATCTTCTCACCTTCTGGAGGAAAATAATAAAATAAATAACAAATAAATAAAATAGAAAACCCCACAATCTCCTATATGTTTCAAAATCTCCAGTAACCATTCTCAAACTTCTGCTTGAGTAGGCAACACCACTCTCACAGAAGTTCTATTCTAATTCACTTTCTCCTAATGCCATCTAAGTGTCCTGAAATCTACTGTTGAGTGTGGTAAGTGCTCCAGACTTCCCTTCAGCCCCAGGAACAATTTGGTCCTTCCAGAGATTTGACTGTATCTTTTTGCAGTCCAAGAGATGAGGAAGCACCAGCAGCAATGATCCCAATAGAAGGAGGGGTTTGGTAAAAAAGAGTAAGTAGCCGCAGAAAAGATCACTAAGGAGAGAGGCCAGGAACCCTGAGATTAGGTAAAACACCCTTGAGTGCCTTGCATCTGCTGACTATGACACGCAATGCAGAATCTAGACACGGAGTTCTTTCCGGGGCTTTACACAAGTCTTACTAAATTTATCAGTTTAAGTTATAGCTGCAGCCTTCAAACAATCAACAGTGAAGCACATTTTATTTAAATAAGCTTTAAAATTTAACTAATCTTGGAGTTTGCTACAGCTTTAGATGTCCTAATCATCAACGATGCCAGCTTCCCATATGTTAAAAAAACATGGAACACAGTACAAGTCTCTTATTTACTTCTGACTCACCAGTGTCAAGGTACCAAAGATCTTTGCAGCAAACTTGATTGTTCCAAGCTTTTCTGTAACCATCTCTACCACTCCAGATATACAGACGAGTGCCAACTGCTACAGCACAGTGTCCTGCTCTCGGCCCTGGTAACGAGTTACTTTTGTCCTCCTGGCAATCTGAGATCAGACCTATCCATTCTGTTGTATCTAGTAAATGAAACTCAAAAAATTTAGTTTCTAGATGTTTTCCAAAACAAACAATACAGATGTTAATACACTTAAATGGTCAGAGAAAATGAAAATAAATCACCCCTGGTTTAATAGGCAACTGCATTTAAATTTGCAATGTTACAAGGAGAAGGTCGCTTTCCAAATAGTTTGAAAGATACGATCCATTAATGCAGGAAGAATTTTCTGACCTCTGGTTCTCTCTCTCATTCAAGATCAGAAGTTGAGGATTCAGGGATAGTACTATCATGTCTACGAACAAAATTTATGTCAGGATCTGTCTCTTGTGTTCTTCTATGAATTAAAAAGTATTGATATTACTTATTGTTAAAGTTGTACTAACAAATATTTGCATCTGCAAACCTGCTGAATGTTCAAAGAAAAATAATTACAAAAATCATTTATTAAGAAAGATGTAAAAACTGGCATCTTCTTTAGTCAGCTAGGTTTACAACTGTATCCTCCAACTTTTCTCTGGGTCTTTAAAGTATTTATTTTACTCTGTTAAGAAAGCATTAATTCAAAATGCCCACTCCCAAAAAGGCAGAAACACTAACCCAAATTAAGATAAGAAAATGAACCGGTACATTTCCATTCACCATCATGAGCAGAAATTTCACCTCCTGCTGACTGCGGAACCCATCCACCAAAAACATACATTCTGAAATACAGTAAAAGAGGGAAATGGGAAAAAGAAAAGAAAAGCCAATTAACATTCAGATCTGCTGCATGTGCTCTCTCAAACTAGGACAAACCAGAAAATTTCCAGTGCTTTACAGTTCTAGTTTACAGCAGATGTTATTTGTGTCTGCTCTCTTTAGAAAGTAGTGTTGCAAACATCTGCCTTCTGAAAATTTTAAGTTAACTGATTAAAAATCCCAAGCACACAACCCCCATGAAATTGCTCAAACAACTTCACAGAAACAGAAGTGAATACTGTATCCTTTTACAAAACACCAAACTACTAATACTCTCATAAAAATAAAAATACACATTTGCACAGGATTACTACAACCCTTTACTGTAGACCGCTCACTAAAGCATTTTAAAATTAGAAAACTGGTATCTAAGTCAGATAACATTTTAAAATATAATGCAGGCTACAAACTAGCAACATCGTAAGTAAATAAAAAACTTTTTTCTAGAAGTTTAAAAACTTTTAAAAAACTTAAGCAATAAAAAGCTAGGCTGTTGGATCACAAGATACAAAGCTTTCACACTTCCCCCCCTTCCCCTCATGACAGCTTGTAAACTCATATAAAAAGGACTTAAAGCCATGTTTAAAAGTCCCTTTTATCAACACTATCTGCCAAAACAAACAACACTGTCAAGGAGCAGAGTTACGAGGAACAGGCCAACAAAAATATGTAATGGTTTTGCCTAGAACTAGTTCATCTCTTCAGGAAGTTTCTGTGCACGGTTAGTTCATTGGATCACAGATATCAAGGCACTCAAGTTGGCTCCTGACAGAGCCAGCTCAGCTTCAGCCGAGACTGCCCTGGAATGCATAAAGGTGCACTAAGAAGCCTGGAAAGCTTCTTGTGGGTTGTACAGATTATCCTGCTGGATGGAAACACCAGCAGTTTGATGACTAAAATTTAACAATGGTTAAATTTCCATTTCATTTCCACAGAGGTAGGATAATAGAAGCAGAAAAATACTCTACAGGGCTGATGGTTTATACTCAGCAGTAGTGGATAAGCATCATCATTCTCCTACTGGGTGTACCTTTCTAGAGTTGAGCTTTTAACAACAGACATACTTGTTTCCTATTACATTGGCCGTATGGAGACTGCGAGGAAGTGGTACTGTCCCTTTAGTTTCTGGTCTTGACCAGGTCATGGTTTCTAAAAGAAAAATAATAAGAACTCACAAAAATTGTTACTGTGTATCTCACTACCTGGATTTTACCAGGGATCACACCTCTAACATTCAACAAAATTTCAACTTTAAGATGGCCGCTATAAGAACGGTGGCAAAGTAACAAGCACTTAAAGCATCTTTTAAAATTCACAGGAAATACTGACAAACTAATCGGTTATCAGTTTATCAAAAAAGACACACTGTGATTTCTTTATAGTTATTCAACTTTGCTATCACAGTGACAGCCTTTAAAGCACTCTAGGAAAACAATCTCACACTGTAACCAGAGTGAGTGAGGATAATACATGCAATACATGCTGCATACATTAAATTCAAAAAAACCACAAAAACTTAACACTATGGTTTAAGTACCAATGATGTCTGCACCACATCATGCCATTAATCATTACATACTTAAGTTTTCCTCTTAGCTAGTAAGTCCTCTACGCTGACTCCTACTGGCAAATCAACTCACCTATGTCAAGCTCCCAGAGATCATTAAGCCGACAGCCACACATCCCGCCAAAAATATACATCTTTGGACTTCCCAAGTCTTTTCTGCAGTATATGATGGCTGTGTGAGATTCTCGGGGAGATGGCAAGACCCCTTTGGTCACAGGAATACTCCAGCCAACAACGCCTGAACCATGTTGCAGCTCCAGTTCATAGAAATCATTTAAGTACCTAGGGTATTATTGTCAAAGTATAAAAATTAACTTCTAAGCAAGATCAGCTTTTAACCCTGAATTAAAAATCCTGGCCCTAAGTCAGCTTTTAACCCTGACCACATGCAAATATTACAGACTTCTTTCTTGGGATAGCATAGAATTTTAAAATCTCAAAACAATTCATAGCATTGTGCCAAAACTAAATCGATTTAAAACTAAAGATGAACTATTATAACTTGTTGCTTCTAAGGAAACATGCTTTCATATCTTATCTAACAGAGCGTATTACATAAGAGAAACACTCAACATTGGTCGACAACATTCTTAGCAGAAATCTCTACATATGGACAAACCTGGAATAAACAGCAAAGTTGTAAGAAATATGGGACGATGTGGGACGCCAGAGAATAATTTCTGCCAACTCTAATGCAACAAAGGTGAAAAGAAGCTGTTTCTTTTTTTTGATGTCTTCAGCCCAGCCAACAGACAATTAGCCATTTGTTGCTGAATCTATCAGCAAGTTATTTTTAGATAATGATCTTTGAATCTTGGCATTCACACCAGATACCTCGTTTACTGAACTTGAAATTGCTGGTTTATAGACCAGTGCATTCACTGCAGATGAATATGGATATAAAACTTCATCATTATAGCACTATTTGCCAATAATAAAGGGCAACTTGTGCTGTTATTTACAAAAATTTCCAGAGGAATTCGCAACTGTTTTCCACAGCATTATAGTGGAAACTTCCATTGTGAATTCCCTAGTGAGTCATGAGACTTTGCTGATTTAAGTAATTCTAACAAATAAGCCATTCTTTAAAATGTCACCCAAAATATTAGGAAAAATACCAAAGTCTACTCAGGTTCCCTCCAAAAGTGTCAGAGCTGCCAGTCAGTCGAACATATTGTGGGATTAGCAGAAGGAATATTTAAGCTTCTTAGCATGTAACCCCTTCACTGCACAAATTCTCTAAATGTGAGTACTTCGTAAGCAGAACAGCTTCCCTAGAATGTTCTTTGAATTTGTCAAACCTAGTAATTTCTTTTTAAAGGCACTGAATTCAAACCAAATAAGCATACCTGGGAACATTATTATTTGAATCCTCACTTTCATTTGCCAGGCCACCAAATAAATAGCACTTGTTACCATATAAAGAAAAGCTGTGGCCAAGTCGAGGACAAGGTGCTGATCCAGTCGAAGGAGCTTGAGGTTTAACTTTTTTCCAGAGCCATCGACTTGCCTTAAAGAAAAGAAAAATATATTCGGAAAAATCTTCATTTATAGTCATTCATAGACAGTAGAATCCAGATATTAGAATCATAGAACCATACTAATATTAACACTCTTATTTTATGAATTATTTTTAAGGGAATGCTGGGCTCTTCTTAGGATATACATTAAAAGGGGCATACAAAAGCTAGCTTTCATGAAACTTTTAAAATATTTTATACTTTACGTAGACTAGATGGATGTCTCTTTTCAAAGTTATTTTGGTTTTCTCCATCTTAAGAATCTTAAGAGTTTGTTTTTCCTGGAGAAGAGCAAAGGTCATTTAACTTTCCTCTGTGGTTGGTAACACTGTTTGTTCATAGACAGCTATATAAAGTAGCCCTCAAACTGAAACATCTTCAGACATTTCCTACCTGCAATTCATATAAATCATTACTGTATCTTCCATATTCAACCATTCCTCCAAAAACTAGTATTCTGGTACCATCACAAACAAATCCATGTGCTGCACAGCCTGGTGGAATATCTCCCCTTACGGCAGGAAGGAACCACTGATTTGTAACTACAGTAGAGAAAAAAAATAAAGTAAAATTAAACCCAGAAGAGTGCATTTTTAAACAGCTGTGCTTCCTAAAGAACACATTTTACCTGTAGATAACCGTGCATGGGCTGGTTTTTTTACCACTGCTTGAATTGAATTAAACTTTTTTTTTAATAAAAAGAAAATCAATCTTACTTAATATATGAATGAGCACACGGGGTCACTGTAATGATGTCAGTTACCAAGGGTGACCCACCAATTTAATAAACTTGTCAAAAAAAAAAGTGCAGATCCACCCAAAAGATAGCTGTACTGAGAGGAATCTAGCCCTAGAAACGGAATTATTAGAGCGACAGCAGCATGGCAGTGTGCCTGGACTTAACACTCCAATTGAAAAACCAATTACACTGTTTAGGGACCAATGTTTATATCTACAGAGCACTGCTCTGATATGTGGGAGAGGACAAGCAGAGAGACAAGGAAGATCCAGCAACAGAGTACCAGAGTTTAAACTGTTCCTGAATGAAAGAATTACAGGAGGTATTGACTCCTGTATTGTTCTCATTAAAATACCTTAGGGAAAAAGAGGAAAAGTGTGAAATAAGAAGGTTCCAGGGAATGTTGCTGAAGGGGTTTAATATGCCCTTGCTTCATACCAGCATCTTGGAAGTCATCACTTTCATCACACTTTTAGCAAGCGTGAGCATCCCAAGCTCAGGCAGCCCAGGTCACAACCCTGTATCTTAGCCCCACCGAAAAAAAAAAAAAAGTCAGTTTGGGCCAAACAGTCATCTGGGAATTGAGAAACTGAGTCATGGTCCTTTCTGTCACTGCTGCAAAGGGGAAACACCTTTAGCAAAAACTCTGGGTAAAATAATAATTTAAAAAGTGATGTTAAAACTCACTCAAAAAGCACCCATCAGAACCTCTATTCTGAGGGACAGCATAATACTCTGAAATATTTCTGTACATTACTTATCAAAACGGAAAGGTTAAGTCATTTGCTTTTTTCTCCACAAAAAATGTAATTGTGTAGAGCAGATATTTAAGCTACCATGGAAATACCTGTCTGGAGTAACTCTAACAATAAGCGTTTTCCTCTTAACATCCCACTTCCAAACCATGCTTGTGCACCCAGATTTTATCTCAACAACACTCAGCAAAAGTTATCAATTTTAAAGGTGAGTTAACGTGCTCCCACTTTCATTCTTTTGGTATGCTGCAGAAGCAGCCACGCCGGCTGACTGAGCAACAGAGACCTAACTCTCCCGTCCCTGTCCAAGCTCCGAATGACACCAAGGTTTACCAGCTTCACGCAGCATGTTATACAGTAACTATTTAGGCATCTAATTTTTCACGCATAAACCCGATCTCGGGCTGTTTCCTGATAGGAAAGGTTCCCAATGCCAACACGTTCGTTTCCCTAACCGGGATTTCTCTTTCAGTGCGTTCAGCTCCCGTGAGCTGCCGCCAGAGGGAAGTCGGGGACCTGGACACTCGAGGGGGCCGATCCCGCCTGGAGCCATTGAACAGAGATCTGGCCAGGGCAGCCGCTGCCGCCAGGCCGATGGGCTGGGGAAGCAGGACTGACGCGAGGCCCAGAAAAAGGCCTTCCGTGTTCCTTTTCCTTCAGAAAATCCCATATCAGCCAGGGCGGACCCCAGGAGGACCCCTCGCCCGGGGGCATTTCCCGCCCAGCCCCAGCCCGCCGTTCAC
>VXBZ01000024.1:283093-311576 GCA_013399135.1 Heliornis fulica
TCGGTCACTCTCGGCCCTGAGCGGGGGAGGGTCTCGGTCTTCTTCACGTCCGCGCCGGCGGCTGTCGGGGCCGGATGGGTATCAGCCCGCTCTGCTCCTCGGCTAAGGGGGCCGGCCGAGGGGCGCGGCGAGGGAGCCGCGTCTCGTCTTCGGCCAAGGCGGTGACTCGGAGACCTCCTTCTGGGCTTCCCCAGACACGCCCCTGGGCTGTACTGCGGCCGCCTCCGCCACAGGCCTTACTGCACGGTTCCCCCGCCCGTCCGGNGGAGGTGGGCTGCCCGCCTCGCCTGCCCGGGTCACTGCGGATGCGGACTGTGCCGTTTAGCTCGGGGCACCCAGCTATGGGGGCAAACCCCTCAGAAACCTGCAGCGAGTCTTGTTGGCTTTTTGGGGGGGTTTGGGTTGCTGGGTCTCTTAAAAACTTGGTGGGGGTCGGCGAGGGGCGCTGCCTGATCCGAGCGAGGGAGTTGCTGGTTTTAACACGGACGCTCGAGATGAGAAACCGAGGTTTCAGGTCTACAGTTGACAACGGACGGTCTGAGTAAACCCGAAGATCTCATTCTGCAGGACAAAAGCTGCTCTCTTTCCTGTGTGAGAAGGGGGTTCAGCGAGAATTAAACACGTGAGGCAGAGGGAAATCCAGAGAAGGTGCTACTGGGTTGCCAGTAATTGCGGGGTTACAGCCAGGAGAAGTGCATGGTCCCCATGCTGCAAGCTCAGACAGCTGTGTGCACCTTCGAGCTGTTCAGGGTGCACATAGCAGTGGAAGGGAGGTGAGCAAAGAGTGGGTGGATTTTGAGGAACACGAGCTTAATGCAGCTTAAAAATTAGTAATAGTTCTGGCCATGTACATCAAGCAGATAACTGTGTAACTCTTCGTTTAAGCAACTCTGCAAAATGGGGGGTTTCTGTTCAAAATCAGACACCTACAACACAGTTCTGGTGTGGTTGAGATTACTGGCAACCCATCAGCATCTTCTATTTCCTTCATCATCGCATGTTTATTCAACTTAAAGACACATTTTTAGTGTCTGCAAATGGAACAAGAATCTTCATTTAAACATGATCATTAAACCCTTATCTGGATGCTCCTCAGTTTTGCACTGTCTTATGCTTAAAAAATGAAGAATAATTTGGAATTTAATGTTATTCCATTTAGCACCTCTTAAAGACTTGTGGCAAAATAGACTCCTAGAATTGAGGGAGAGAATTTGAAAAAAAGTGATGTAGAAATAAAACTGCAAAAGCACTCCAGGAGTGCTCAGGAGAAAGAGTATTAACATGTGCTGATTACCTTGACATAAAGTCCCTTTGAATTCAAACCAAACCCATAGATTCACATTGTCTTAACTGTGCTAAAATTTTGAAATGAGGTAATTCAAGTAGAAATACACATTCAAACTTGAATTTTTCAAGTTTCCTTAGCATTGGGCTTGCAAGACCTCTGCAAACAGGCACTGGGAAAACTTTGGCTTTCGGTTTGACTTTGGCATATTGTTGTTTGGCTCTTGCACACTAATTACCTGTTCATATTTACCATAAATTATCTAGAAATCTAACCTGCAACTAGGCTGTTGAAGTAACTTCTGGAAGATTTTGTTTCTTTTCCCTTCCCCTGCCCCCTTAAGACTTTGTCTTAGGGGATTTGTTTGCAATCTGCTAGCTGAAGCTCTGAGGCAAGTCTGCCAGATCTGGGACTGCATCATCTTTCTGCACATCTGGAAGTGGTTTATGGGCTCTCATTCCTCCAGTGCCGTGTCTGGACTCTCTGCTATTCCTCAGCAGCAGAGAAAGAAAAGAAAACCAGCATGACTCCAAAGTAAACTTTGAAAAGTTTGAAAAAGGAATTGAATCTTAAAACTGTTACTGTGCCCTGTAAGGCCCTTGTGCGGGGGACTTCAAAGGAGGATGATGGTCAAGGAAGCTTTGGCAAGAGTGCTTACAGCTGTGGGTTATCTAGGATCCAAGTAAATAGCTCTACAGCTCTTCAGAAGAGAGGAGTCCTGAATACTGTGCTGCTTTGAAGAGGTAAAAAGACTAATTAAGCAGGAAATATCTGAGTAGTAATGTCACTGTTTTGAGCTTTCCCTTCTGCAGCCCCTCGTTTTGTTACAGGATTTGGCAACTGAGTTAGGGACTGCCAGGTTCCAGGAATTAATGTCTACAGTCAGAAAAAAATGAATAAATATTTGCAGGGGAACAAGTATTCCTCTCTTTCCTTAAAAATCAGTGGGTAATCAGTCTGTGTTTCTGAGGCTTGGGAGTGCTGTGGTTTTAGAACTCAAACTTGGGTGAGTGTCTGAGTCTGGATTTTAAAATGTGGTTCAGTTTATGTTGATTTAATAATGTCTGAAGATACCATGAAGCTGTGGCTTTCCAGCTTTCATCTTGCAGTGATTATCAGTATTGTTTGTGACTATCATTACAAATGTTAATTAAAAGATAGTAGTCAGCTCTGTGGAAATCAGTGGAAGATTGTGATTAAAGTGGGCTCTCAGAGTGCAGGGAGTTCTATTGTCTCTCTGCTTACCTTAATGAGCAAATTTTGAAACAGCTAATAAAACAATACTTATGCATAATGTGTGAGAGAAAGGCTTTCTCGGCAGTTGGGAGGGGGTGGGGTAGATTGATAAGCTTGATTTCCTTTCTGTGTAAATTAATGCCACATGAAGAGGGCGGGCTGCTGGAATGTAGATAAGTACTGAGGGTGCAAAAGGACTTGCAGAGATACTTCTCCCTCACTACAAATTAGTCCTACATTTGGAGCCTAAATACATTCAAATGTAAGTGGTTTGTAAACAAAGCCACGTCTTAGCTTTTAAAAAATGTTTTATTGTCATTTAACTTGTAAGCCAATTCAGGATGCCGCCCAAACTTGAGTATTAACCAATGAGAGGTGGTCAGATGCAAACAGGAAAAATTGACTTCTGTCCTATATACAGCTACCATAGCTTAAAAGTTGGATCACATAGTTTTCTATTCCACTCCACCCTCCCCTAACTTCTGATGATGGTTTTTACATTTGTTTTGTTGTTGTTGTTTGGTTTGGGGTTTTTTTGCTCATAAACAGTAGTTTTAGGTCCAGAGTTCAGATGAATGTTGTATAATCCCATAATTATGTATTTTAGGGATTATATGCTGTCCTCTCCGGAATAAAGTCATGGCCATGCTTGGGCCTGGTTTAGAAGTACAACTTTAGTGAAGGCTACCTCATTTTCTTCAGTATCCTGAATAATATGCCTAAATACAAGCCACACTGCACAAACTTCCCTGTTAGTAGAAGGGTGCTGCTATTAGAAAATATTTTCCCTATTGCTCTGAAACTTCCTGAGCGTCTGAAAGATTCTGCTCCATTGTAAGATTTCCATACGTTTGTGAATGTACTCCAGCAGGAGATTAGCATTTGATTGTTGTGTTTTAGGTGAGGTCAGAGATAAATGTAAAGGTATTTACAAACTGCATCAGTGAGTGTTTTAATACTACTTTGCATGTTACATTAAAATGTGTTTTAAAATCTTGTTACTGTGTAAGTGATTGGGTGGAATTTATTAAAATGCTGTTCTTTTCAACCTATTAGTAACTTAAAGTATGCAAGAGTTCTAGCCCAGAACATTAATTATTTGTTACAAAAAAAATAAAGATATTTCAGTTTTACTTTAATGACGTCAGCAGTAAAGTTTGATGACACAATACCTTGTCCTTGAAATAACTAAGTAGCATTCACTACTGGCATTAATGATTTTTCTCTCTTTTAATTTTTTAGTTTTATTTAATTTTTTTTTATTTTTGCCACAGATCACAGTTCTCATCCAACAGGACAGATGGCTCTCTTAAAGAAAAGTAAGAAATATTAAAACCACTTGAAACGTATATTTTTAAGAGAACAGAAATGTCAAATGAAGTTTCTTGTGCAACTGTTGTATAAGAATTTATAGATCTAGATTTGTTAGATTACATTTAGAGTATACAAATAAGCATTTTACTGTTAACTAAGTCAGATAAATGCAACCATAAATCCCTTTAATTTAAAATTTTTTACTGCTTTAGTTCATGAGATTGAGGGGGTAGGTCTGGAATTTCCCACAGAGAGTGGAGATACTGATGTTTTCATGTGGATTGTGCCTAGAGCACCGAACTTGGGTTTTATAAAGGACACTGCATGTTAATGATGTCATGATGCAAAAGTAACAGAGTAGTCCAACACAAAGAACTCCAATCATCAAAGTCACCAATGCATTCTTGCCATTTTGAACTGGTGAGCTGTCCTGGTACCTGCTCATGGTTGGGTTAGGTTTAATAAAACATGTATAAGGCAGTCTGTTAGGAACAGCACATCATGCTGTTGCATGCTTTGTTTTGATTTTACTAATGAAAGTAATGGTGTCAAAAAGTTCACGTATTTTAAAATAGTTTGAACATTTCTGGTTTCAGTGGCAATGCTTGGTTTGCCTATCTGGTATTTTCAGAGTTTTTCTCAAATGCAACTTGAAGATCTGAATATTGAAATAGAAAAACTTTTCTCCTGTTCTATGATATGTACTAACTGAAAGTTTGATTTTATTTTTTTTTTAGAAATATAACTGGGAATTAGCAATTATACTGATTGTTAACAAATCATCCCTTTTGTTTCAGTTAATCAGATCTTACTGTTCCTTCTTGTCTTAACTGTGTGCGCCATTCTGTATAACAAAGTTCACCAAGTGCCATCTGTGTTAAAGAATGAAACAGGTAAATCACTTGTACTTCCATTTAATTTCTGGTTTGCTTTATAAGGCTTATCTCTTCATTTGAACAGTGCTTGTTGTCCTATGGAATCCTGTTTGCCCTGCAGTACATGAGCTGCTCACGCTGTTGCATATGATCTGGGATGTGGAATTTTTTGTTTCTGAATTACTTGAATAAACTAGTAGGACATCAATAATAATGACTAAGAATTGCCATTCTGATTCAAATTTTTTTTTCCAGATGTCACTACTGTAGATGGAAGCTGGAGTAAATCCTTATTTACGCTGTACAGCATTGAATTGTCAAGTGATAATAGGCTTTGATCACAACTTGCCCCTTTGGGAATGTTCTTGGCCTACATATTAATTTCAGATAGACCATCCAATCTTGACATAATTTACAGTAGAAGTTTTTGCTAGAATTTTTTATAGTGACAGAAACCTACTAGGGTTGATGTGGTTGGACTGGTATTAAATGTTTTTATACTAATATAAGTTATTCACTGCTCCTAAGATAAACAAACGCTGTCTTGGTATAAACCATTTTTTCAGTCTATTTTTGTTGGGGCGTTTATGAGTTCGATGTTTGTTTTAACTGGTATAAACATATCCATATAAGTTCTGTAAGTTAATCAGTGCTAGGGTTAAAAAAAAACCATCTTCTTTAGCAGCAATGTGAACTGATTCAGTATTGTTTAGATTTTTTTCTTTTTGATCATTATCAACTTCCTACTGGTACAGAATTTTGCACTGCTCTTTTCTAGCCTGCTTGTCAGAGAAGTGAAGCTCATGCAATTGCACCTTCTCTCTGGCTTACCTCTTTCTTTAGATAATGTTGGAACCTATTGTTCACCTTGTACTAAATATAACTGAGAAGTTGAAGTCTCAAAGGTATTCGAACTTCTTCAGGTTTCATGTGAATAAGCAGTTACATGGAGGACAGGCTGAATTGTGCCCCTGCTGAGTAGAAGATGCCAAGAACTGTGTTACATGTTCTGTTTGGAGACATCCAACAGTCAACCTGTATGTAGTTCTGGCAAGGCACACAGCTCGTGCTGTGTGCCTTGCCAGATGCCAACGTGTATAGGATGTGGTAAGGAAATGGGGTGATTATGATACGATTCCTCTGATAATGGAACTACATGCTCATTCCTATAACCCAGATCATACATTAAAAGATTCTTAATTTTCTATTATAATGTGTAGTTTTGTTTCTTGTAGTTGATTTGGAGAGTCCTGAGGAAATGGAAGAAGAAATCCCAGTCGTAATCTGCGCTGCTGCAGGCAGAATGGGTGCAGCTGTGGCAGCAATCAGTAGCATCTACAGCAACACAGAGGCTAATGTTTTGTTCTACATAGTTGGACTGAAGAATACCATCCCGCATATTCGGTATACACCAGCCTTATTTTGTTTCATGCTGTAGTTAGGCCCATGTTGTTGTTCTCCTTAGCATGGGCATAGACTTTAGAAGACTTTTATTTAAGTAGCACTATTGGTAGCAGTGCCCAGGATTTTCTAGGTGTAGGGAAAAGCACCATTTTGCCCTATACAAGGCACTGGCTGGTGTACAGGGCTGTGAAATAGCCAGACTATGCCCTGTGCCTCTCTGCCTTTTGTAGATGGGCTGTAGAAAAGCCTGTAATGAGTTAAGTATATACATGCTGACTTGTCACAATCCCACTTTGTGGCACTGCATTTAACTTTCTGTCTGGTGTTGTGTCTTAAATTTCAGAGTAGAAAAACTTGCTGTTTAATGCTAATTTCAGCTGAGAGAGTGTATTAAAGGTATAAATTGAGGGCCAATAAAACTTCTAGTGAAAGCATGTTTGGGTGTTAAAGTTTCCAAATATCTAAAAGAAGTTGGAAGTCTGAATCAAAATTAAAGCAGATTTCGTAGAAGTTCTCTCCTGGTTACAGCACTTCTGTAGCCTGTGTACCTGCAATTTTTGTCAGAGGGGGAAATATAATGAGTGGGGTTCCACAGGGAGTTTTTACCACCAGGTTAATCTATAACCTAGATAACAGAGTGGAGAATATTCCTTATGAAGCTGCAGTTGGCATGAAGCTGGAAAAGTCAGCAGATACATTGAGGACAAGAGCTGAAAACGAAGTAATCCTGATGAATTGGAAAAATTAACTGTAAATGTGATGGCTTTCAGTAGAGGTAATGACAAGATAATATAGGTGAGAATAGGTGATTGTATTGGCTCAGGGTGAAGCGGGAGCTGGTTAGTATTCATTTGGGAAGCTACATTAGGACATAACTGACCACACTGATAGAAAAAAAAAATTGCATGCATCATAGTTGGTAAACATGTTGACACATGTGACCACAGGAGATGTGGAGAATCTTCTCCTGATGTTGCAGACATTATTAAAGCATCAGAGAAAGCATGATGTTTAGTTTTAGGTGCCTTCAGGAAGGATTTAGAAGACAGGTCAGAGGAGAAAATAAGCAATAGTGTCATGAAATCAGACAAAATAATGAAAATAATTTGTTTAGTCTAAAGAAAATATAGTTTGGAGATCACAAGGCAGTCAACTTGAAGGACGTAAAACTGTAAAAAAGAGAAAAGTAAACTCTACTTTAAAGCAGTGTATGAGAAAAAAAACCCACAAAACCCAAACCCAGTCTTTTTAGCAAGAAAACCTAGAAAAATAGTATTTAGTTCTAGCAATGGCAAAAGATTTGTTTGGGCAGCATGTGGAGTGTCTATTTTTGGAGGTGGTGTGTTGTTTTTGTTTTGTTTGCTGGGTTTTGTTTATTTTAAGAATGGGTTAAACAAATGTTCATGTGCAATACCTGTAGATAAGTGATTCTGTCTTGGGTTAGATTAGATTGAGTGAGCTTTCCAGGTCTGTCATTCTCCTACAAGTCTGCATGCTTAATGGTGGAAGTACTTGTCACACACTCAATATTTCTTTTATCTCTTCTTTATTATCACAGAAGATGGATTGAAAATTCTAAACTGAAAGAAATAAAATTTAAGATTGTGGAATTCAACCCTATGGTACTGAAAGGAAAAATCAGACAAGATGCATCGCGTCCTGAGCTGCTGCAGCCTGTGAGTACATGAATACCGCTCCACAAATTTTCTGGCTTTTTAATGCTTCTTACATGTCCTAGATCTCTGTTCCATTGCACAGTGGGGTGTAAGCCAGAGAAGCATGTCAGGTCCAAGCACTGTTCTCTCACTCAAGATGGAAAAGTGTACCATAGCAAGCTCCTTGCAACTAGTCTGTCTCACTGGGACTCTTATTTGATGTCATAAACCTAGTAATTTGTGTTGTATCTTTAAGAATACATCAACAATTTGTTAGAGGGAAGATCTAATAGTGTTCTATGTGCCTTCATGATGCTGAGCTGTCTGCATTTTGCTCGTGGCCAGGTTAATTCAGAGGCTAACTAGTCTAAATATTACTGGCTTTCAGAAAAGGCAAGTTGGATGTTAGAAATTATTTGGAAAGGAGTAAGGATGAAAACAGAGAACATCATTATGCCACAACACAATCCATTTCTCCCTCATCCTAAATACCATTTGCCATCTTTGACCTGAAAAAGATGTAACACCACCAGGAAATGTTCAGGTCTGTAAAGAACATTTCTTCTTGCTGCCCTTCTCTGAGCCTTTGATATTTCTAATGTATGGAAAAGACTTCCATGCAAAGACTCAGTGGGTTAAAACTGCTCAGCATGGAAATAGGACTTGTGGCATGAAAACAGTAGAAGTCTACAGAAATGAGTGACATGGAGGACTTGATGCTTCCTCAGTGTCTTCCAGTGCAGGAACTAATGGTCGATAGATTAAATTAGTAGGAGTTACAGTTAGAAAATAAATGTTGCACATTTTTTTCATGCAATTAGTACTAAACTGCTAGACTTCCTTGATGAATGGGCTCATGAATGTAAAAATTTATAGGGAGGACTGAAGTTAAGGTTTAGACAGACCACATCTGGTTTAGGAGATCTCTTGAACTCAAAGTAGCTGAAAGTTAGAAGTTTGAGCAAGTTTTCTGTATGCTTGCTCTTTCCTGATTTTCCACTTAGGACCATTCTGAAGATGGATGTTGGGGAAAATGGTCTGAATTAGTATGCTGATTCTTACATTCTCACTCCCCTTTCCCTCTGCTCTGTTCTTTCTTGCTGAAGTAGAAATTATCCCACATCTGTGCCACCAGTCAAATCATTCTTAGACTGGAATGATGGCACTATTAAATTTGAAGTGTTTTGTATGATTTGTGCTGTAAAAATGCATTAGAAAAGATTAAGAAACCTGAAGCATCTTTTACGTGAGGAGAGGCTGAGAGAGCAGAGGCAAGAGACAGTGGACACAAATTAAAACATGTGAAATTTATTCTTGGCACAAGAAAAAAATGAGGTTTTTTGGTTGTGGGTTGTTGTTTTTTGTTTTTTTTTAATGGTGAGGGTGGTCAGACACTGAGGCAGGTTGCTCAGGGAGGCTGTTAAGTCTCCATCTGCGGACATACTTAGAACTCAACTGGTCATTGTCACTGGCAGTCTGCTAGGGTGGACCCTGCTTGAGAAGAGGGGTTGGACAAGATAATCTGAAAAGACCCCTTTCAACCTAGGTGGTTCTGTGAGGAAGCAACTGTTTTGGGCTGATTAGTTCGGGCTTTAGTAAATAAAATAGGGAATAATAATAATAGTAATAATAATAATAGTAGATTCAAGATAGTAGTAAAGCTGGAGGGAGGAAGCAAGTGACTACTGGCTCAATGAAGAGAGAAATTAAATGTGGCTGTTAGTAGAGAGAAGTGAGATACATTGAACAGCTTTGCCATTTAGTCTTTACTTTTTTTTCCCATTAATAGCTGAACTTCGTTCGATTTTATCTTCCTTTGCTTATCCAGAAACACGAGAAAGTAATATATTTGGATGATGATATCATTGTTCAAGGTAAGCTGTCATGCAAAAAGCAGTTTCTAGCAGAATTAAAATTATTGCAGCTTTTACAGTTGTTTAAAAATAGGAAATGTAATGAAAACTAAGGCAGCTGCTACGAGTGTTCACTCGGAAAAACAACAAATAATGTTGTTTATTTAAAGGAAATTGAAGAACTTTTCTCTATCTCTTGAATAGTTGATTTTGATCAAAATTGTATGTACAGGTTTCATTTTAATTGAATCTGGACAATTTCTGAAATATATTTCACTTAAATGCTGTAATACTTACTGTTAAGGATGTGACACGCATTTTTTCTAATATTTGAGTTCCCACGAATGTTACTAGTTCTTATCCAGATCTTATATTCTTGAGAGCAAGGGTTAAAATTCCAAATACTTAAAATATAATTTTAAACATCATCTGCTCAGAAATGCTCAAACTCCTAGACAAATGGGAGCACTCAGACGACATTAAAATTCTGAAAAATCTTTTATTTTTCATACAAAGAAATCTAATCAGAAGATCAATTCTATTTCTAAAGATTGTGGGGTTTTTTTCTCTTCCATTTCTCTGTATAATTTTTCCCCTCTGTAGGGTAGTTGTCCTCCATTATTTCATCATGTCGTTTTCTTGTTATTTTTATAACATTTTTTAATCAGTCTTGTGGTTTAACCCTGGTGGGCAGCTAAGCACCACACAGCCACTCACTTCCCCCATCGCCCCAGGGTCAAGTTAAAACCAACAAACAAATGTTTAAAAAGTGAAGGATAAGTGGAAGGAGAGGAAAACAAAGCGATGTAAAGGCTCATTACCTCCGGTGGGTGGACTGAGGCCAGTTCCACAGCAAAAGCTGGCAAATGCTCCCTCAAGGTCCCGTCTCTCCTCTTCCATTGCTGAGCATGACGGATGATTGAGCGTGATGATTATATGGCACACACTATCTCTTTTGTCACTTCGGATCATCTGCCCAGTTGTGTCCCTTCCCAGTCTGTTGCACACCCCCCATCTATTCACTGGGGGAGGCTAAATGAGAAACAGGGATGTCTTGATGCTGTGCAAACACTGTTTAGCAACAGCTAGACCATTACTGTGCTATCAGTACTGGTTTGGTCAAAACCCTAAACCATTGGCCTGTATGAGATGCTGCGAAGAAAATTATAGTCAGACGCAGTACGTGTGCACAGCAAAACCGTTTTACCTGTCCTTGTTAAACATCAAAGGGATGTCCAATGGGATTTTCCTTTGGAAGGGACTGAGTGTAGCTATAATAACTTTATGGCCAAAATGAACCTTTGTGATAAGAACATTAAGATTAATGAATTTAAAATTATACTTCTGTCATGTTTATTCTCCACCCCTTCTCTGCACCTTTCTGTAGTTCTGTCTCCTCGGCACCAGATTTCACAACATCTGCACTCGAAGGGGCCGCTATTAGCTGCTTTATAAAATAGGATTAATCTGCTCTACTTGTCTCGTTTTAATTTGCTGTAGACTTCAAATCCCAGCTCTCCAATGTGTGTTTTTGGCAGTTATCTTGGGTTTTTGGTTTTGTTGTTCTGTGTGTCACCAATGGGCATCAATATTTAACTCTTTGAAGTGTTAGAAGTCATTCGCTAGAAGCGTGATTGCTTCCAGCCTGAAATAGCTCCTGGTAGGAGTCAAGGCAGTGTGGCTTGGGGCAGAGGGGAGGCAGGACTTTCTGTTTCAGGGGTGTCAGCTTCTGTGAGCTCATGCTGTCTCTGGAGCCATTAATGAAGGTGCAGTTTCATGTTATGGCTGGTGGCAGGCTGCTGCTGAGGGAAGTGGCCTCTTCTTATCCCCAGGAAGCTCCTTTTACTTGTGTCACATCTACTGCAGCTGTGGAGTAAGCGGATTCAGCTGGTGGAAGACTAGAGGTATAAAAAACCCCCACCAAACTACAAACTCTTTTTTTCCTTTTTTTTTTTTTTTTCCCTTTGCTTCAGCCAGCCTCATTTCCTCACCCTTGGGCCACGCAATCATAGGGCCCAGAAGAGGGGAATAAAGATGGACGGACATGTGGGAGTGAGGCAGAAGGAGGTAGTGTGTTCTGGCAGCTGCTCCCCATGCCTTAGCTGTAATGTGAGACTGTGCTCTCTGTTAGATGTTTGTGGAGTGAGAGTGATTGAGTCTTCTGACAGGATAAGGAGTGAACAGGGTTTTTGGGGTGCAGTTTTGGGATCATTTATTGCTTTCTGCAAAGCAGGTCAGAATGAAACATACTGAAGTTTGGCTGTCAGCCCAGAATTGTTTGGTTTGATTTTTATTTTCCCCTTTTCCTGCTTTTCTCTTGAAGCTGTTTGGAATCAGGAGAAAATTCTTAGGAAGGCATGTTGGTCTTGACCAATCAAGTGTGCCGTTAATTCAGATTCTGTTTCCTGGTGGGACAGAAATCTTAAACCAAGTTTTCCAGCAGCCGATGAGTTCAGACAAAAAAAAAAAACAAACACCAACTCTACTTATTTCAGAACTAGTAGTTCCACTGTGTGCGGTATGAGGGATGTTGTCAATTACTGGTCTTTTGATGGGCTCCCCTCAGGCTACTGGGTCATATGTGGCCTTCCAAGATAATTAATCTTCCCTGTGACTGACCCATGCCCTGCAGCAAAGCTGGTAGCTGCAAGGGGTTGGATGCAGACTCCTGTAATTGCTGTGCACCCCACCTGCCCTGAAACTGTTTTGGCACATCGTGGGTACCTGCTAGTCAGCGGATGAGCGTAGTGCCATGTGTTACCTTATTTTCTGCCAATGGGAAGTAGGTAGGTGGTCTGAAAAGCCAGAAAGGATGGTCAAATGTCACAGGCATGTTTCAGCTGGTCAGTGCTGGTATCCTACTAGGAGGTGTAAACATAGTGAACAACAGGAAAAGCCTGATTTGTGCAAGAAATTGAAGTGTTGCTTTTGTGGGACTTCAGGAGCCTCAGAAAAATTGCCTGTGCTGTCACTGTCCAAAAGCAAGCTCTGTGAATGCAGAACTTTCTAGCCAGGATTCCTAAGAGCCTCTGCCGTAGCTAGCTGATTTTGGACATTCAGCCCAGAATGTGGAGGTATTGAATTCTGATGGTATCTAAAGATAGACCTTAGACATCCAGGAACAGGACTCAAATTTGAAAACGTGCCACGTTACAAAATTCAGCCTTCATCACTATCTGGGCTGTCCCCCAAAACTGTTATGTTCTCACAGAATCATTAGGTTGGAAAAGACCATTAAGATCATTAAGTCTAACTGTGAGAACACGAGTTACCCTATGAACTCTGTAGCGATGAAGTAGGTTTCTTTTATGCTTTTGACCTTTCTGTAATCAGGTGACATCCAGGAACTCTACGACACTAAGTTAGCACCTGGACATGCTGCAGCTTTTTCAGATGATTGTGATCTGCCTTCTACTCATGAAATAGTTAGAAGCGTAGGGATGCAGGTAAGATGTTGGTTTTGAATTCTAATAATGAACTTATTTACCCACAAATGTAAAATATTTTATACATTTTCCCCAAAGTGAAAGCTTTGGGGGAGGGAAGGTTATATAGTTTTGTAATAGTTTTACAGGTAATCGATAACTACTTTTTGTGGTAACTCTAATGCTATGCAGACTTGTTTCCTGTAATAATGTAAATCTCTGTTGTTCTTTGTTCTAAATTATGTTTGCTATTTTGCTATTAGTAGATCATGGTCACTTATGGAACATCTAGCAGGACAGAATATATGATATCTGTATTAGTCAAATTGGGAATGAAACTTAGGAAGACAAATTTATAGGCTAATTCCTGACCTGAGTTCCCCAGACTTGTCAGTGAGTCCCTCTAGCATTATAGTCATACAGGCAGGATGCTGTATCATCCAGAGTAAGCGGTAGAAAGACAAACATGTGGTGATGGAAGAGCCTTAAACTCCCAGGGAACAAAACTGTGGAAAAGGGAATTAGTAGCTGGAAGTATCCTGCTGTTTAGCCTTGTGTGATACAGAAGGCAAGTCAGGTAATGTCATCTACAAACTCAGTTTAGGGAGCATGTATGTAGTCGCCATGTGAGTGGCAAAGAAGTGCATTTATGCTCACCTTCACAGAGATTCATAGGGGATAAAGATACTTTTTATTTCTTAGAACACCTACATGGGATTCCTGGACTACAGAAAACAAGCAATTAGAGATCTTGGCATCAGCCCCAGCACCTGCTCCTTCAATCCTGGAGTAATTGTTGCTAACATGACAGAATGGAAACATCAACGGATTACAAAACAGCTGGAAAAATGGATGCAAAGAAATGTAGAGTATGTGTAGAAATCTAGCTTTGCCCTTTACTTCCAATACCCAGTTTGCAATCGCTAATTTTTTTTTTTAATTCTAAGTCTTTGGGATTTCATCAAGTGAAGTAACTCACATTCCAGAATTTCCATCTTCTTTGATCTGACTGTATACTGGGAAATGGTCACCTGGATTTCAGTCTCATGTCTAATCACAAACTGCACTTCATCCTGAGGGACACTGGGCACACATGGTTCTTGTCTGGGGTGGCCAACCTTGCTTGGGGTCAAGCCACTTAGGATCTTCCCTTCCTGAGGCTGGCTTCAAGGAGGAACTTTCCCTGGTTTGTGTGGGTTCACTCCTATTGCAGTGTCAGCCAAACTCCTAACTGGACACGGTATTTCTCAAATACCAATAGTAAACACTTCTATAGATGAATGAAATTATGAAATTAAAAGACATTATGAATGAAAATGAAAGATCTTTTTGGCATTTATGACAATTAAGTCATGACACAGTGAAAGAACCACAGTTTTTAACGTTAGTTCACTGTTAAACTGTATTTCCAAACTTGATGTTTATTTTCTTTCCCTGCAAAGGGTGAAATTTAAATGTATTAAGGCTGAACTGAAACCCAACAGCTTGTGCTGTTGGACTGTGTCCATTACTTGTCAGTCTCAGAAAGGAACAGAGAAGGAGAGACACAAATGAAAAGCATGTGAAGAAAATGAAGTACCAAATGGTGCTTTTCCTTATACTGCTTATGTAATGTATCCCGACAAACTTGCTGTGGTTTTTTAAGAGGTTGAAGAAAACTCCATGAATACTACTGCAAATTTTATCAATACAGTTGATTTTTTACTATAAGAACACATTCATATTTTAGCTGGATTTTCAAATGACAAGGAAATAAACTGCTTAACAGGTGAAACCCAGGTTTGAGGGGAGGTTATAACTACATTAAGTTTTGACAGCCTTGTAGACTATTGGTGGCATGTAGAAGTAATTGGCATCATGCTAGGTCTGACTCCCATTTTCCTTGGTATTAATAATTTACTCAGTAGGAATTGGAGTTGCAAATGCGAGTAATTAAGTGTTAGGAGGAAGTACATTGAAAAGTCATCCATTTAAAAAAAGAATTTTAATTTTGACAGAATATTTCTTTTTAGTTTTCTGACTTTTTTACTAAAGATTTTTTGATTGAGGTTTTGAACTTTTTTATTTTTTTACCCTTTTGCAGGGAAAACCTCTATAGCAGCACCCTTGGGGGAGGCGTGGCGACCTCTCCAATGCTGATCGTGTTTCACGGAAAGTATTCCACTATTAATCCGATGTGGCACGTAAGGCATCTTGGTAAGTTTAACTTCCCACTGTCTGCAGTTGGAACTAAATCAAGATGTGAGTGTTGTGTAAGATTCCAACATAGCACATTATGTTACTTTACCTCATGCCCAGAGCTCATTAGTCCTGCTTTCTGTGGGGTTCCCCACAGGTGTCATTATGTAAATACCTGCACAGTTCAAGCAACCAAAGTAAGTTTCATTCCTGAAAACAAACCCAAACCCTAATACTGAACTGGATTAAAAAAAAAACAAAACAACCAACCAAACCAAAGAACATTCTCCCCCACCCCCATCCCCCCAAGGACAAAGTTACCAGTTAACCTTTATGTCATAGAATGTATTAAAGGTATGAATATATGGAGACTGAAAGAAATCAGGCTCACTTTCAGTAAGCGCAGTGGAAGATGGGTTGGCTGGAGGATGTGATTACCTTTCACTGGGAGCGGTGAATTGTCCTGGGAAGAATAATGTCTGAGCTGGTATAGTAAAATGCTTAGTAAAAGGATTATTTTATTTTACACCCCAGCTATGATGAGGTGTTAAAAGTGGGGAAACTTGCTGTGATTTTCGCTAATGTACAACTAGATCCATGAAGCTGAAAAAAAGCTGTGCTATCATACAAGTAACTAGTTATCTTGTTAAACAGCTGACACTTCTTAACCCACCCTGAATTTACCTCACTCTGTAGTCTCTCCCACCATTAAAAACTGGATTTTTTTTTTCTTCTTAAATCCACCCCTGCAGGCTGGAGTCCTGATACCCGTTATTCAGAGCACTTTCTTCAAGAAGCTAAATTACTTCATTGGAATGGGAGATATAAACCTTGGGACTATCCCAGTGTTCACACTGATCTCTGGGAAAACTGGTTTATTCCCGACCCTTCAGGGAAGTTCAAATTAACTCGTCCCGACAGCTGATACTGAAAACACTGAAATGCATCGGTACATTCTGCTTTGCAGTATGTCATAGTTTGAGATGCAACGCGTTGTGTAATGAACAGATTTTAGAAAACAACGTACTTGTTAAATCTATGAATAAATGACTATCAGTTGTGTGTGCTCATAGCTGGAGAGGGAAGGTGGAGTGACAGTGACACAGCTCTGGTTATCTCAACGTTCACAGGAGGGGAGGAAACAAGTTCACTTGACCGTGAAGTATTTTCATTAAACGTTTATAGAGGTGAAGTTTAGTGCCAGACCATATGGCTGGATGGAATGTCTTTATAAATGGGACTCCACTGTCTGGGGTAGAAAATCCACACAGGAAATGTTTGCAGTGTTACATACAAGGTGGTTTGAGCTGTCTAGCCCCTAGTGAACAACCTGAAATGAAAACTGAGGCAGCATTTTAACGAGCTGAGTGCTGTGGCACGGTGACTCCATACCCTGTCTGTGGAGTACGTATCCTGGCAAGGATTTAGTCCCTGCTAGGAAGCTGCACAAGCACATTTGAGGACACTGTAGTACAATTCCTGATTTTATTGTGAAACACTGATAGAGTTAAGACAGATTAAGAGCTTCTGCATTACTGCAATGAAGAGAGCACCAGTTCTGAGGGAGTACACACAGAATTGCAATATTTAGTGACACAGACGTCGTACACTTTGCTGTATTTTATAGTAGGTGGCTCCGTTACAGAGGAGCCCTTTCCCTTCCCATCAAACATGATAGCCTTACAGTAGTTACTTCCTACTGTGCTACATACTCAGCAGTACTAACTACATGCTTCCAATTCTGTTGAAAAATAAAACTGAATTGTAACAAATCCCTGATGCAAGGTGCTTTGAGCACCTGTAGGAAAACATCCATGTAAACAGCAATATGTGATACAGTACACCTTAAATAACAGACAAGACAAATCCTATACCCTTTTGACAATATACTGAACAGCTTTATGCTGAAGCTAATAACCACAGTCAGAATCATAATGCACACTTCCTTGATTTAAGACGCTCAGAATTAAGCCACATAGTTTGGGAAGAAAACTGTAAACATCATGCCTGCCTCACAACAGGCTGACAGAGTGTGATCTCAGTGAGAGGTGTTACAGCAGGATTCAAATCTACGCTAACTAGTTACGCTCAATGCGTGACAACTGTCACTGGCTGCGAGGAAAGAATAAAACACACCAGTACAGGAGTCTCTGACTGGTGTGAATGGTGGAGATACTGTGGGTATCTATTTTTCAAGTATGTGAAGCACCTAGTGTCATAAGATCATCAAAACTTTAATGTTTTGATCAGCTTATTGCTTTTACTTCATCTTTCGCGCAGGATAAAAGAGGGAAAGAAGATGATGGCTAGGCACAAGCATGGACTCTCACTTCTTCGTCAGTCACTAATATTGGCCAAAAATACCTAGTTTAGGCAAGTTCCTCAAAAGAGAGCCATAGTTTCTACACCCTTAACTTGGTAGGAAAATGCCCCCTAAGGTCTTACAAGAACAAAGGGAACTGAAGGTTGTGGACTGCTAAATCACAAACCTCTTTCACCCTGTGCTAGTTGTGCCTGACATCAACAGCACAGCTGTACATGATTTTTACAGAGAATGAGGTCTTCTGATTCTGTGATGTCACCTGTTCAAAGGGGCCGTCTCCTGCTAAAGGTCAGGTGAACAGATCACATGGAGATGACTGAGAGTTTAAATGCCACAGAATTCAAGAACCAACATTGGGTTCTTTGTTTTAGCTGGGTTTTTTTTAATGAATTCCAGTTCCTTATATTGGAATTTAAGGAGGAAATAGATGGAGGGGTAGGGACACCTTACCCTAAGACAGCTCAGCTAGTGCATCTAGGCCCTGTCCTGTGTGACACATGTTCTTCTCCCCAGTGTTGTGACTTGAGTTAATGTCTCCACTCCCATTTAAGGTGGAACATGGACCAATCACTAAGCGGTCAGAACTCTCTCTTCCCACCCAGGAACTACTCAGCACTCATAGCAGCAGAACACAACGTTCTGCACTTCTTAAGAAGGTAAAAGGCAGGCTTAAAAAGCACAATTTGCTTGGCTGTGCATGATTAAAAACACTGCTTCGTATCAGGTAAGGGTACACTTCACCTTTTCCCCTCTGGATATAAAAGGAAGATGAGATATCCAAATATTGAGGCATTAGTAAAAAGTATCCTGCTGCTGTTACTACTCCATGACCATTTATAGAATAAAATTAACGCCCCAAAGAAATCTTCACAAGTGCGAAAGTGATCTGTCAGAAACTGCAGGAAATGGTGTATACATTAAATATAAAACTCATATACAAAAAAGGGCTACTTTTTTTTCCTTTTTAAAAAGTCTGGACAGTTCCTTAAAATTACCTAGTTCATTGATTTGAGCCTACCACACACTTACTTCTGACTAAAATAAAATAACTAGGGGAGATAAAATACTATTAAAATGCTTCAGTTGGAGAACCGAGGTACCAATCTTGCTCACTGCATTAAAACTGCAGCACGTATGCATAGCCGAGAAGAAAACAGCCCTTACGCACTGCTTCCCTCTTCTTCCCGTGTCCCGCCAGCACTGAATTCTGGGATCTGGTCTGCAAAGGACTGCGTCATCCACTGTCCATTGGGAACCTCCCCGAAGGACGGCCCCTCACAGTACTGCGGATTGCTCACTGCCAAAACAAACAGACAAAAGAAATGATGGGTTTTGAAGTGTAGCTGATAACAACTAAACCATTAAAATAAGATACAGACCGTGCCAGTAGGAAAAAATAAAAGACCAACACTAAACAATCCTCAAATCACAAAACAAAACCCCAAGCACCCAAAATAACCCCCAGAAAAATAAAAGGTATTCCTGGCTTCCACCTCGCCTCTGTTTTTCAACCAGCTACTGAGGGTGCAGTTCAAACTCGTTCCTTTTGAGAAGGACCAGATCATTTCTTCAAATACCTCACTTCAGTGTTTCCTGTGAACAAATTCTTCTGAAAGCGGGGCGGACAGAGTGCAAAGTTCAATTGACAACGTAAGTGAGATTAGGACTGAGAGTGATTTCTCCAAAGTTATTGCTTTTGCCATTGTTTTTCATAATTTTTAACAATTACAGTTGGTGTCATTTTGTTTGTAATTACAGACAGATTAATATTCCCATCCTTCCAATGCTGCCTCTCCATCTCACCCACCAGCAGCAATAGTATTGTTCTTGCATCTGTCCCACCACACTCTCTCTGTGCTTTCCTTTGGGAGGAAAATGAAGAAGTAGCCCTCCTGTCTGCTCTGAAAAGCAGGGCATAGTTACCTGGTCTGTAGTTACTACCTCCTGTAGTTCAGGAGGCTTGCTGGGGAAGTCAGTGGTTCTGTGTGTCTGTCAGACTTGGGAGTCTGTCAGAGTTTGGGAACACAGTCTGAGTTGCAGACAGTTGATTTTAAATAGAATGAATGAATTCTATTTCCCTATCACCAAAACAATATGTTCTCTCAATTACATAAGAGTTTAACTGATGATATACCTCAAAAAAATTTATATGAATTATACAAGTTGCTGGAAGATAGAAAATAAAGTATTTGTTAATAAGTACAGGTTTACAGACCAAATGACCCAAGCACCACGCTTTACCAGTTCCGTTTGAAGAGAAACTGCACTGGTCACTTTCATATGGTGCACGATCACAGTAAGCTCCTCCATACGCCGCTTCATAACCTGGATCATATTTTTCCTCTTTGACAGCCATTTTTTTAGCATCCTCTGTCAAAAGAGAAGACTGCAAGTATTAATATTCAGAAGAAAAATGATCAAAGAGCATTTTTATGAAAAAACGCTAGGTAAAACAGCCACGTGTTACAGGAAAACACTTGCTCCTCTTAGGAAATTAAGGCTGTACTAAAAAAAAAAAAGAGTGGAATGTTTAATTCTGTAATTCTGTTCCACAGGGTTTAGAGGAGATAGCACATCTCTTAATTATTTATTTCTTTTTTCTTGGGAAATTGCTACTTGTGTTGTATGTCACACTACATTTTACTAAAGGACGAACAAAATGACCACTATACCTTGTGCAAGCTGCAAGTCAAACGTGTACTGCACCTCCTGCACCTCTGTGTTTGGTGTGATCCCTTTCAGTTGATCCCTTAAGTCTTTCAGCTTTATGTAATAATGAACTTTATCTTGTGCACGAGGAAACTGAGCACATCTTGCACTGGACGACGGCATAACATAGCAGAGCTTGAAACAGAGAGCAAGAAATAGAACATTACTGGTTTCTGAACTATGAGTCCATACTTAGCGCATCAAGAATAACCTAACAGTGAGGCTCACTCTTTTAACCCTTTGTACAGACTTCAATGAAAGCCACGAGTGGTTGTTGGACAGGAAGAAATGAGTCCTTCCTTCTCCTCAGCCGGCTAGATGTCTTCTCCTAATGAAAATCACAGAATGTCAGGAGTTGGAAGGGACCTTGAAAGATCATCTAGTCCAACGCTCCAATCAGAGAGGCTGATTATCAGCTGCTGAAGCGTGGACAGATTTCAGCAGCTGTTGACACGTGGCAGGACAAGCAGTACCGGCGTGTGTTACAAGAAATACAGTCCGCAAGCGCGTGCCACAGAGCAGGGCACACTCCAGAGCTCCCCCAGCAAGCAGAACTCTGAGCCAGAAAGTTGCCAGAGTATGTGATAGCATGTTAACTCCCCAAACCAGCGAGGGAGCCACCCCAGGCTAATCAGCCTGGCTTTTGGGCCAAGTGTGCCTGCATTACACTTCCCAGCGTTGTAAACTCTGGGGTTACTGTGCTTGAAGCCAGCTTAAAGTGTCTCTATCTCTGCCAACAGCTCTAACCAGAGACATAAAGGTAGTACAGGGAAAAAAAAAAAAAAAGAACTATGTCCAACACTTTCACTACCATACAGTATTTACAACCAAGTTCTTATATATAGGATTATTTATCTTTTTTACAAACAGATCTACTGCAGAAGTGTTTAAGAGCTACTTAAGAAGCGAGCACTTTAACACCAATGGCTCTTCAGGCTCTGATGGCAACACTTCAGCAGACAGCTGAAACCCGCAGCACTAGTAATTTGGAAGATAAATAAAACCCAAAACTTCTGAACTGACAAGGCAATGACATTTTGGAATAATCTACCTTGGCAGGCAGTGTAATGCCTTTGCCTTAACCTGTTTAGAGGAACAGGTTAAACAAAGCCATTTATGATGACACACAGCCATCTCTTGAGGTATCTTTCAGCACTATATGTGAATGACTAACACACTCTTCATCAGTTTCTTTATCTGAAGTGTTTAATTTAATTTCAAGCTGCAAATCAGCCTAAGATGACCTAGTCTGGTTTGGACATGCCCTGATCCAGCAATGTAGTGCAGCTGTAGTGCAGAACACCACAACAATGGACTTGCTATGCTTTCTCCTGGACTGTGGCACCACTCGTGCCATGGTTTTGTTCGGCATCAAAATCCAGTACTATAAGTATACAGGGAATTGGACGTAGAGACTCCAGTGAAAGTAGATGATGGTTATCACGAAAGTTTGTATGTTTTATCTGTATTTTTTACATAATCCTTAGATAATGGATACACAACTTTCCCAATAACAGAAGCTGCATTAAAGATGGTCTAAAAATTGCACTGTTTCCCCTTCTCTATTTAATTGAAAGCCTTTAACATTCTTTGTACTTTGAGCAGACTTGAATGTTATCCTAAGTGTGTGGAAGGCCTGAGACTTCGTTACTCCTGAAATAACCACATCGGAGTGCCCCGGTTTTGTTTCTCAGTATCAATACTTACCGTTTCTGTATCTGGCACCTTGTGTGGCTGCAGTCCAAATTCCAGGTTCTTAACTTTTATTCCAAAAACTTCTTTACTAAAAATTTCATAAATACCTAAAATGAAGAGTAAAAAGGATTAGCAGACACCAAAAAAAAAACCCAACCCAAAAACAAGAGGAGCTACTGACACAACAAATTAATTTAAAAAACAAGGTTCTCACATTTTCCATTGAAAGCTGCTATACGAGGTTTATACTTTTGTAACTTCTGCATGAGAATTCGCCCTCCTTCCCGAAACTCTTTGCTAGAAGAAAAAAATACTCAAAATCATAATATCACAACTATTAATTCATTAATAATCACAATAGTCCTCTTGTTATCCAACCTGGAGAGGTCTTTGCTCCCTGGTGTTGTCCTTTCAACCATGTTTGTAAATCCAATCCCATATTTATGTGGCAAGGTGTGATCATCCATATGGTTTAGCTGTTCATTACTTAGACCAGACATGAACAGACACTTCCCTGTGGAGTAGAAAGAAATGCATTTACCTTTTTTTCTAACGAAAACGAAACAAACAAAAACTTCAACCCCTCAACTATTGTGGGGCGATTGTCTACTTTGGGAAGACTACTGCCCTATCTAGAAAAGTTTAAAATAGCCAAAAATCACTTTACCTACTGCAAAAGGATAGAAAATCCCCAGCAAACAACAGGAATTCCCCACTGTGACCCTGTGGTATGGAAGCCAGACTTAATCTAAAAATTCAGGAAGAGCTTTAGATTTTGCAGTTCAGTGGGGAATGTGATCAATAGGGATTTTTGTGGGAATGAATATAGCAAATACAACAAGCATCAGTTTTCTTCTACAACCTTGTCAACACTTCCTGCGCTGGGCCTCTCTGACAGAACCCACTGATATCTGACATTCATATTTAGCACATTCAAGTACAGTTTGTGCACTGCCAATCTCTTAAGAACAAATCAACCACAGTTAGCTTCTAATGATCTGGGAAGCTTACAAATACCAGGATTTGTCAGAGCACACACATGTGGTCTGCTTCTGGGTCAAGGAGGTGCTGCAGAAATACCCAAGCCTGACTTCTAAGTCTGTGGACACCAAAACATTTTGGCATGAGTATCACAGAGCCCACTCCCAACTGCCACATCTGGGATGGCTCCCAGTACACACAAAGCAGAGCATTTCAACCGAGTTCCGGTACAATCTCTCTTTATGAGATTATGATGCAGAAAGTGTTACTTAAAATGGAAAAAAAAAAACCTAGGAAAAAAATACTCTCCTGGAGCACCAGAGATGCTGGATGCATATGTCTGCTGGGAAAGGGTGGTTTGCTTTTTCATCAGTTAGAAAGCTTGTTTAGAAGAGATGAATAAATTAAAAAAAAAACAGATGATGGCATGCAGAAATGCTCTTTTTGGGTTGTTTTTTTTAAGCTGTGTAATTTTATTTTATGTGAATTTGCAGCTCAAGTACTAGAGATTAGTTTTTATTCTTTACGTTGCACACTAACACACCAAGATGTTATTTGGTAACACAATCTGATAAACTGTGTTTACATGTCAGTTATGAACCCGCATACAAAGTCACTGATTATTCCTCTTACTTCTTTTTATGTTCAGCATTTGACAGGAGTCAGGGGATTTAAATGACTCTTGGATGACTAGAAGCAAAATCCCTCCCTGCATCCATAAACACCTTGAACCACTCCACAACAAACCAAAACACAAACTAAAACCAAACCTGTTTGTTTAAAATGCTGCAAGTTCTAAAAAAGTTCTATAAATATTCTTTAAGGAAAAGAAAAACTTACAAAAATGGTTTCCAGGTCCAGGGTAATGATGTCCTTTGTAAGCTGCCATCAAGCCAGGGTTTATGCCAATCTACAAAGACACCAGTCCATTTTAAAGATAGGAACATGGTTGGCCAGTCAGGAATTTAATCACATTACAATAACAACACTTATTCAACTCTAAGTTACTTCCAATAAACAAAAGTGTGTTAACAGTAACTCCCACCCTTATTTTAAGAAAAGCAACAATATTACAGCAGTGTCCCATTTAGATGTGCAGTGTCAAGAGTGCAGCTGACAGTGTTTTACACCCACTGGTGTAGCACTTGCAGTAAATAGTGTCAAGTAACGCTCTCTCCTGACTATGTATTAGACTTCTCAGAAGTTAGAACTATGATTTTAACAGAAAATGCAAAGCAGCTCTGCACACAGGAAACAGTTTATATGCTTTATCTTGCAAGATCTTGTGACACATGCAATACAGATAAAAAACCAGAAAGAATGTATACCATAACCGTTGAGTACAGACTATCCACTTTTCTACCTGATCCTGTAACTGTGTGTTACTTACTATTACAATGTCCAGATCAAAGGTTAAAATATCAGGTAAAGTCTTGGTCAGAAGTTCCGCTTCAGATACACCATTAAAACGGTCCACTTTTCTTTTGACTTTAAAGGTATCTGTGATCTTCTCTTGTTTTCCTTTTGACTTGGCTGGCTTTTCTTTCTTAGCAGCAGGCTTTTCTTTCTTAGCAGCAGGCTTTTTGGGTTGCTTTGGCTCAGTTGCTTTGGCTTTTCTTTTCCTTCCTCCTTTTTTAACTTCTGAAATACAGAGCAAATACCCTTTTTGTACATTTCTAATGTTGCAGTGTGGACATTCAAAAAGACTGGGCTAAAAGTATGGATACCAAAAGAAATCAGATAGATAACTGTTTAAATTAATTTATTTTGAAGGTAAATTTATTATATGAATCTTGGTTTTCCAGGCTTAACATAAAGCGAGCTTGGGTGTCTGTACCACAGACATATACACTACTCATAGGCCACCACGCTGACGTAGTATACAACCAAGAATAGCTTTGCAACTAGTTTATGTTGATTAGATGCTGTATCCAACAATCCTTTGGAAAGAGTTTAATCTGTTTTGGAGGTTATGCCAGAACTTTAAAGTTTAGGTACCCAGGAATACAACAGTGAGTTCTACTTTATTATTCACACTTCTCAATAAGAAAGTCAATTGTTACAGATTACCTAACATACTGAGGAAACTGAACAGCACATCGAAAGCAACAGGTCTCAAGCATTACCTACAGCATAAAATAAAGCTCGTTGTGGAACACAAACACACAGGTTGAAGGCTATATACGCTACTCACAATTTGTTGTTTACAGAACACATACTCTCCAGGTCCACCATACAGCAAGGTAATGTATGAGAGCTTCAGAATCTCGATTTGAATGAGTGACACCAAACATTAATTTTTATTTTAAAATGCAAACATTAAGCAGTAACTGTTCACTCAATTGAAGCTTGATCATGTTCTGGCCCCTAAAGCTTAGAGATTCAATCAGCACAGGTACTAGCAGCCTTTCAGAGGGTAATCCTAAAAATGTTATTTTTTTCACCAGAGCAGGTAGCTGGACTCAACATCTTTGCCCTTCATACAAGCGCCTCTAGATTTCACACAAATTTGGTAAATCTTCAGCCCCTGCTTTTTAAAGCTTTACTCAACTTTGAATTCTTGCAAAACTACCAGGGAACAGCCTCGTAACAGAAGATTACAATTGTCTAAAAATACCTGGAAGTGCAGACCAACAGTGTGGTCATGGTGACATCATCTCATACAGTACTAAAGCCGCAAAAGCAGTCTAACTGTACAGGGCTTCAGATGCACCCGAACTCTAGTGAACAGTACTGCAAATGAACAGCACTGCAAATAAACAGCAGAGCTGTGGCTATTTTAAAATTGAGGTTTTCTTCCTATGATTTCATTTGGCCAAGCACTGCAACTAAAAAGGAAAAGCAGAAGCTTATAAAGGGATGCATTTCAACAAGCAGTGTCACTGCATGAACTGGTTGACAGATTACCTCGGTACAGAGAGCTCTGACCTACACCTACGTATTAAAAGCAAAACAAAACTCAGCATGTGAATATTTGCTGTACAGTCAGAATTTAAGTATGGCAGAGATCACTGCCTTTTTTATGAGATAAAGAGCAAGCACAGGAGTAACAGAACAGGGGATCTTTCCTTGGTATAGTTAGTATAAAGCCTAAATGTACAAAATCTGAGTGGGGGGAAAGAAAGGCAATGTACAAATGCATAAAATATGAAAACTATGTCACACGCAGGATGTTTTTCAGTCTTGTTTGTGTTTGTATTTGTTTCAATAAGCCTTTCTGAAGCCAAACACACCTTGCCATATGTAAGGAAGCTGCTATTTGCAATCACTACAACACACTATAGCACCATTTAAACAAAAATATTTCAAATAAACAGTATTCTACTGTACTTCTTCTGCAGAAATGTAAAAAATATGTTAGAAAAGTTTTCTTCCTTCGGTCTGAGTTCAAAATAATATTAAAAACTACTAAATCAGCAAAAAACCCCATATTTATCTATTGAACCAAAACGTGCTTTTACTGGAACAAGGTCATTTTGTAGGACTGAACAGTGTGAATATGATCACCTGGGTTTACTCCTCATCTTTTTGTCTGGTAACAAACAATACTTAAAAAATACTATTAACCTCAAAGATCATCGACAAATCCAGCAGGTCCAAAGGAGCAGTTTAAAGTCAGTAAAGTGCTAGTTCAGTAGTTGAGTCTAACTACCTTTTGGAGGCTCCTGAGCGATGTTTGGCTCTGGGATGCCCTCTAGAGTCGGCTGCTCACTCATGATTTCCATGTTAGGTGCTGCAGTCATCATCTGATGGAATGGAAATGAGTAAAAAGCTTGAGCTTGCTGAAGATATGCGTAGTATCTTAGGGAGAAAAAGAGAGACAGAACTCATCAACGATTTCGAAATTTAGTGATGTACCACATAAACAGTAACCATCAATCTTCATCAAGGCTGGCACACACTGCCTTCTCCAACAACTGCATTAACAATGCAGTAAATTATCCAAAGCTCTAAGCAGTCCAAGTGCTTGGCTGCTATCACAGGATCTTAAAACAAAGATTGGCAATCTAGTTATCTTGTGATTACTATAATGTGGCAGAATTCCAACATTTGTAAGTAAAATTCAGAGCTCTCACTGTTTTATTTTCTAGAAAACAAAAACCCCAAACCTGTGTAGCACACATTACCCAGGCAAACTGTATACCAAACATACCAATGATTTACAACACAATTAAGTTAAAACTCCTTGGACTTTAAGTTTCTCAACTTTCAGATTTTCTTAATGTTACATCACTTACTTTATCTTATATGATACAGAATGGATTAATCATTCTAAGTTACAAAACATAACAAATACACATAGCATTAATTACTATGCAGATTATTATAGATCTAACAAATAGCGTGACAGATGTCCAAATTGTTGTCCAAATACTGCCCTTATTCTTTACAAAGTATTCAAATACAGAGATTCAGTCTCCTGCCATGTACTAAAATGGTTTCTTCCATATACAGCTCTTCGGCTCCACAGATTTATTAGTCATATTCAGCCCTCACACCTCAACATAAACTTCGTCTTCATACCACCATTCCCTTCTACCTATGCAGCCACCTTTTTGTCGTAGTTCTACTGCCATAAAAACACATAGAACAGATTCCTGAACAGTAAATTTTCAGGAAATAATTTTATCACCTCAGTGTTATTCTTAGAGACACATGCACTCAAAATTAGAAGTATAGAAATACCTCAAAAGAGGGGATCACTCTTTATTACACAAGGGGTATTTAAGAATCCAACTGCAAATCTGATTTATGCAAGAACAGCCTACAGTCCTGTGATCAGGCCATCAGACTTTGAACCAAATACCTGCCCTGAATCAAGCAGAATAAATCTGAGCATAGGTCTGTCTGATTCCCGGGGAAGTTGCCTAACAAAGTCACGGAGGATTTTCAAAGCACAATAAATATATCTCTCACACACACACCCCCCATGCTGCAATTTTCAATTTTACATAAAATACTTGTATAGCTACCAAACAGAATAACACCTGATCCTTGGATCAGGGACATGGAGAAGCCAGTTCATGCCTTAAATGCTTGTTTCTAAACACAGCAGACAGCACAGGACATATGATAAAGCACCTAACCCAAGAACAGCCTCTAACTAGCAGTCTCTTTGTAATACATGCTTCTTGTGTTATACATACATAAAAGTCCTTAACAAAAATCCCCTTAAACAGAGCGACATTTGCACCATTATCATAGAAAAGTGCTCAAGCCCCATGACCAAACAGAGCTTTTACCCACGCCTCTAACCCCCACATTAATTTATTAGCTCCTTTTCCTTGCAGGGGTTCAGCACCACGGTACTTTGTTATTGGTGTATATGTTACGGAACACATAAATAAATATTTTCATTTCCCCAAGAAAAAAGTCGTGATTTAACCCACCCACCTCCAGCTAAAAAAATAACAAGAGAAAAACAAACGTTCACTGCAACAAAGCGAGTATTCAATCATTCATGAACCCGCCCCCCGGATCCCTCTCAGCCGGGCCGCCCGCCCGCCCCCTCCGCACCCCGTAGTGCCCAACGGGGCCGCCGCAGCCCCC
>VXBZ01000024.1:312352-350716 GCA_013399135.1 Heliornis fulica
CCGCGGGCGTCTCCGGGCCCACCTACCTGAGGAGACTGGCGGCCGCCATGCTGGCCATGTTCGCCGGCTCCGAGGTCGTGCACCAGTACTACAGGCCCGACCTTGTAAGTGCTCCGGGGCCTGCGGGCGGTTTGCGCTGCGGGGGTCGAAGGACCACTGTCCGGGCGGCCGAAAAATGGCAGGTTTCAGCGGCGTGGGGGAGGCAGGGCAGCCTCCGAGCGCTGCCTTCGCGCCGGCGGTGCGGTGCCTTAGGGCAGAACGCTGCGTAGAGGGGGGCAGAAGGGGATTGATGGGTATCTAATCAGGGCGGTGGGACGTCGGTCTGTGGAGGGAGCCTGGAAGAGCGGCAGGAAGGCGCTGCGTTAAAAGGAATTTTCCCCTCCGTTAAGGGGAAGGAAGATGACCAAAAGTTTACGTTAGAAACGGCGCTAGAGAGTCCAGACTCAAAAGTAGTCACAGAGAACCCAGCTCCGAATGAGACCGTGTGTCGACAGTTGGTTGAGTCTCTTGGGGGCCTTTTAACCTATGGCATTCTCACCCCACTCCTGTATGCGTCCACTCTTAAAAGCACTGTGCTGTATTTACTTCAGAAAGAAGTTAAAAAGTCACTGTGGTGGAGCTATTGTGTCAACGTTTAAGCTATGAGCATGACATCTACAATAGAATCATAAGTACTGTGTCTGGTTCCTCCTGTTCCTCCTGCAAGGAGGACATTGAGGTCCTGGAGTGAGTCCAGAGAAGGGCAACCAGGCTGGGGAAGGGTCTGGAGAACAAACCTTATGAGGAGCAGCTGAGGGAGCTGGGGTTGTTTAGTTTGGAGGAGGCTGAGGGGAGACCTTATCACTACGAACAGTGACCTTGAAGGAGATTGTAGAGAGGTGGGTGATGGTCCCCTCAGCCAAGTGGCAGGTAATAGGACAAGGGGAAATGGCCTTAAACTGCACCAGGGCAGGTTCAGTTTAGATGTCAGGAAAAGGTTTTTCCCTGAAAGAGTTGTTGAGATGTGGCACAGGCTGCCCAGGGAGATGGTTGAGTCACCGTCCCTGGGTGTATTTAACAGACGGGTAGATGAGGTGCTTAGGGATATAGTTTAGGAGAGGACAGGTATGTTTAGACTCGATCTTAAAGATCTTTTCCAATCCTGTCATTCTGTGATAAGAATGTATGTGTTCTCATAGTCTCTAATTTAGCCAAACAGGCATACTTATTCAGAACAATGAATGATCGACATCTCTTTAGCGTGAATTTGGAGGCGGTATGTTTCCTATAATATTGTGCCATCTGGTATGTTTTCATTATTTTTTAAATTTCAGTGCTGGTTTCAGTGCTTAATTTCTAAAATGGGAAGGTAGAAGTAGTGACATTTTTCTTCCACCACCAAAAAAAGGAATTTCGACTGGTGTATTCAAGCAATATTAGACATCTTGACCAAATTTAACTGTCGTAAATGGCAAAGTGAAGCTTTTATCTTTTAAGCAAACTGCCCATTCTTCCTTTTCCTTTCAAACTGTATTTTGCTGCTTTGAAATAAAAGCTAAATTACAGTAATAGGTAATTTTTACACTATTTTGGATGTAAGAGTTACTCTCTGCTCAAAGAAAGAGGGCAGCATAATCACAGTTTAGCTATAATGCTGTCTCTTACAGTGTGCTGTTTACTGTTTGGTGAGTTGAGTTTTGCTTCTGCCTCAACACTGATGTCTTTCTCTGTTTTTAACAGAGTATACCTGAAATACCTCCCAAGCCTGGAGAACTGAGAACAGAGCTGTTGGGTCTAAAAGCAGCATCAAGCGAAGTTAAGACTTCTCAACAGTGACCAGAATTTATTCACGTCGTAAAAACTAGAATTGATAAAACATTTGTTGAGTTGTCTCAGCTGCAGAAATGGGCATGTGAAAAACTGTGCTATTTAATACTTTTTTGTTTCCTTTAAGCAGTTACAGATAGCATTAAAAATAAATGTACGATGAATACCATTCTTCAGAATCCAGTCATTATGTGCCAAAATACTTACACCGCAATCGAGATGAGGAAATCATAAGTATCCTTCAGAATAAAAGATGTAAACTTACATTGGGTCTGATTGAATTTGATACTTTTAGGCTGAAAGTAAACTAGGCTTATTTAGCCTGTTGAAAAGTGAAGCTTTTGTGGCCACTCATTAGTCTTAATAAGCTTACCTCTTCACCTGTAGTAGAACCCAACTTGCCCACTGGCATTTCCCTCCTTTTTAAACTTAAACTCACGTTACTGGATGTAACCAGGACCTGGACAGTAAGTGCTGGCGTGTCCCAAGTAAGCACTTTTCACACTGGATGACTTCTAGCGTGGGTGGACTGCTGTGCAAGCAATTACATTGGCTTTCTGTCTGTATTTTTGATGGAAAATCTACTTTGGTCTGATGGGGAGAATATTAAAACTTGTGTTAGTTTATGTGGGGCAAGTATGTAAAAATTACACTGATATTATGCATGTTTTTAGGCCGCTTAGGCCTCTTCTGTTTACGGCTGATTTCCGTACCTGTAAGTATACAAAACCTTAAGAAACAATTGCAGATTTACTTTTCAGCACCTAAATGGGATTGACGTAAAACTCTTGCCAGGGACTTTGGAAGATAGGTGAAGTCAGCATCTTACAACACTGGCATAACCACCTGTGTTTGAATGGTATGCAGTAAAGCTTGTGAAGCCTGGGGATCATGTTCTCTTGATTAAGGTACCCAGACAAAGCAAGGCTTCATCCTTCCTCAGGTCTCACAAAGTTTAACTTGGGAAGGAAACCCACACTCTTAACGGATTACCCATTAAGGAAACAAAAAAGCTTACTAATTCCTTAGTAAAGTACTTGGAGCTCTTGCAATAGCAGAGATCCAGAAACGATCACTGAAGATGCTACTTTCTTATCTTTTCCAGCTATAAAGCTGTTACTTTTTATGTGTTTATGTAAGCTGGAATTGATTTTCCTGGGAAGAGAAGTTTATAGTCCCTCTGCTCTATCAGAGTTCGTGACTTCTGGCAGCTCTCTAGAAAAGCAGCAGTTGGATGGAGATCCTCTCCTGCTCTTATGTGCCTATGTGGATGTTCAGGCTGCAACTTGTGCTTAGTATTACTGATAGAGCACATGCTATCAACCCTGACACCTTCATTAATGAGAGCAGTCACTAATAAAAGGGCCCAAGTAAATCTCTGATGTTAAGCCCAAATGAAATAAATTTTCCCCTTCACTGTACCTGAAGAAAGCAGAGATCGACAGCCTTCCACCTCAGCAAAAGAGAGTTAATGAAGAGGCAGTTTATTGGAGATACAGTTCAACAGTACTTTTTATTCCACTTAAAACTAGAGCAGGAACAGCAAGCATGTTTTCAGCTTTCCCTTCAGAGCCAGGACTAGCCCCCCCTTTCTTGTTATTTGTCAGAGTATCTCCTCTGCCATGTTGACTTCTGGCACAAAAGATGGCTGCATCTCTCTCCTCTAGTGGCTTTTCAGATCTAAAGGGAAGTTACTAGCAAGTTGGCTTAGATTTCTAAACCTATCTTGCCACTACTGGAAATGGAGCAACAGGGAGCATCTGTTTTACCTCAGCCCTTTCTAGCACTGAGGGAACTCTTCTCATTAGTGGCTGTGTAGGAACAGCAAAGCTGACAGTACACCCAGTTTTAAAAGCAGAAATCAGCGTGAGTCCAGTACTGAAAGACATAGCCTCAGTATGACAGGAGATACTGAAATGTAGCCAATATCTCTATATAAACTCAAACTCGTTAACCCCTCTCTATTTATTGCATGGTAACAGCATTTGGGCAATACAGAAACCCACTAAAAGTAATCAGAAAGCAAGTTCTTCAGGTTGCAAAACTCAAACTTCAGGAAGTTTTGCAAATGAAACAGTTCTCAAGTAGATTCACTATACAGAAATACTCCTATGCACTTCTTCCACAGGAGGTAAAAAAAAACCAGTGTAAACACTTCACCAGCCCCACAAAGAGGTTTCAAAGTAGAGGCACCAGTGAACAAGTGTAGCACTTCATCCAACCACCATATAAAGTTATTATTCTATTCATTAGAGGAGAAAGTGGAACCTCCAGTTCAACTCGTCTGCATTGTAATTGGGTGGCAACAGATTTAGTTTAAGTCTCTACAGCACTTTCCAAAACCTAAGAGAAAAGTTTAGTGACAGCATCACTAAGGAGTAATACAACCCCTTAGAAAGCAGGACTGCTTGTAGCTATGCCGGTCACACAAGGGAAGGGCTACCAAATGCACCTGCTCCCAGCACTAAGACACCCATTTGCTGTTTGCACATTGGGTCCTCACGTTGAGTCAACTCACATAGCCCAGTGCAGGCTGGTAGGGCTTCAGTTCCAATGCCATTTTTACAATGGCAGCAGAAGTATCCTGAGTACATAATTCAACAAACAAGTTCATGACTACTCTTGGTTTTCAGGCACGTTTTGGCTCAACAGCAGGGCAGGTTTGTTAACACAGAATCCAGCCACAGGCCTACTCTAGACAGTTAAGCGTGGCTCTGCCAGTGTGGAAAGGCACTGCAAAGTGCCTGTTGTGCAAAGGTCTTCAACACTCAAGATGAGCCTCTTTTTTTTTTTGCTAGCCTACAAGATGAGCTTATGCAAAACATAAGAGTTAGTGGTGGTTGGGAACATTTTATTTTGTACATGACAAGATTTTACACCAAGTCAGTTAAATAATACAAATTTACATTCATGAGGAATGTTTTAGAAAAGTGAACTTAAAAAAATCCTCCTTTACCCCTGAAACCCCATACCATCCCTCAACATTTTACAGTGGAAAAAAAACCAAAACAATCTAATTCACATTCCCCCCTAGCCCCCCAATTCAGGACAGTAGTTAGGTGCAGCTTACAGTTCATCTTTCACATCTGTGGATTCCTGTGGAGAGGCAGAGGCAATCAGACACTTTTACAAGCGGAAAAGGCAAGAACTTAACCCAAATATTGCTGATACTGCCCAAAGCATCAGTATAACTATTTAAGGAGATCAGTCAAGTTTCTGTTCAAATTATAGCAAAGGCTTAATACACCGTTAAAGAGGGAGAAGTCTTTAATTCTACTCATTAGCAGCAGATCTAGCATACTATATGATCTTTAGGTGATCTTTCAGACATAGTGCTGTGAACAGCTCTATCCTATTGGATTGCAGAACTAGGAAGCACATCTGCTTTACAGTCAATCTTGCAGGACTCAGAAAAGCAACTCAGAGAAAGCAGGTCCAGTGAGAACCTCCTAACTTTAGAAGCTGTTTCCAATACAAGCCAATTTCTTGATATTACAGCCCACAAACTGTGGAAATCCAACAGTTAACAGATCATTGTAGAGAATGTGCTGCTTTCTTGCCACAAGGTACTATTAATTATATTACACCTAATTTCGCTCCAACCATGAGAAGATCAGTGTTTTCTTACAGTATTGTTTAAGTAACAAAATATTTGTGCTGCAGTCCACTCCCCCAAAAGTTTGGAAGACCTCCCTCTAAAAACTAGAGTAATGAAAGGCGAAGTGTGAAAGTTCACTGCCAGGAAGCATTGCAGACACAACTGTACATAGATACTGTCAAGAGTCAAACTTGAGACCTTACCTTCTGTGATTCACTGTCTTCAGCATCAGCATCCACCTCCTCTTCATCCTGTTCTGCCTCCTCAGCTGCATCCTCGGGCTCTTCAGGTTCCTCCTCCACCTATATCGAGGTTACAATTGATTTGCTTTATTAGCTTAGGATACTGAATAGTTGTGGAGCATTCGGCTAGTAACAGTACAGGCTATGCAAGTATTTGCTATTGGCTCCTAGTCTTTGCCCCAATCTACCTGAGGGAGAAAGCAAGCTCTATATAGCACTGAGCCTCATGCCTCCTCCAACAAGATACCCAGCACAAGCTCCTACACAGCACTATGAGAACCTCAATCATCTATACCTACTTATGAATTTCTCCATGAGTTGGACACTTGCCTTTGGCCCCTAATTTACCCCCACAGAACCACTACTTAAATTAAGGACAGAAGACTTGAGATGCGCAATCCCAAAGAACCAGAGGAGTGGAAGGGAGGACATGAAGTACAGACTGTTTTTCCCACCCAGCTACACAAACTGGGCTCCCGGAGACCCACCCAGGTGCTGAAGTCTATCAACTAACTGCAGCTGCATCTTAAAAAGCAGAGAGGCAGTTATCAGACCCCAGTTGAAGGCAAACTAACCTTTGCATCCAGGTCAATGTTTAAACTTAAACGAAGCATCCTTTCTATTCTGTCTCCATATTCCTTAGTGTCTGGTAACATATATCCTGATCTCAAAGTTGCAGTTTCAAACAATACCACTGCAAGATCTGAAACTGTTTTGTCATCTTCATTTTCCTGATGAGGAAGAACAGTAAAGAACAAACTTAACTACACTGTATGCAACCAATAGTGAATATTCCCGTTGGTATTTGTTTACCTTCACTCGCCTCAGCATGTCCTTGATCAGTGGATGCCTGGGGTTAATTTCAAATGTCTTCTTCTGGCTAGCATAGTAACTGAAAGAGTAGAACACCACTAGGTTTTGAAGCACATCTACACAACACAGCTAAATCTTTAAAACCAATACTGATTACAGCCACAGTAACAAATATATTCCTCCCATGCTCTGCTTTAATTCTGGTTTACATACTACCAGGACAGAGCAAGTGTCACACGCGAGTCTTGCTCACCAGGCAGTTTTAATACTGGCCTTTTAAACAACAATGTAAGATCACAATTAGACACTGCGACGTTCCTACAACTGGCCTAAAACCATGAAGGATTATCTGAACTAGGTGGAAGTGAGGCCATCAACTACATTTTCACATTTGCTGCTATGTAACTGAAAGCTTACTTTGTAGATATGTCCTTCCCAGTTTGGTAGGCTTGAGCCTTCATGATTCTTTCCATGTTGCCAGACCATCCATACTGACTAGCCACAAGTGCACACGGAGACTGGGTTAAGCGCTGAGATAGCACAGCTTTCTCAATCTGTCAAAGAAAACCTGAATTTTAGTTCACAGAGCTAGCAGTTTATACAATGAATAAAGGAAGTAACTAAGTTTCCTGCCATTTGAGTGTTTTCTAAAGATTCCAAGTAACATTCAAATTCCTTAGTTTCCTGAAATGAAGGCACTGAACATATTTATCCATAGAAAGCTAGAGGAGCTACTGCCCCAAGTCTACATTCAAGTACCTTCAAGGTCTGTTGTATTAAGTACACTTCAAAAAAATTACTACATGCAGAAACATTTTACCTTGTCTTTTAGGGCTTTGTCTTTCATCCAGTTCAAGAGTGGTTCAAAGTCCTTTTCCAAGGCTTCCCGACTCTCTTTAGACTTTTCACTTTCTTCAAACTTAACCCCTTCTTTTGCTACATTCTGAAACCTCTTCCCATCAAACTCAGGGAGAGCCTGAATACAGTATTCATCTACAGGTTCTGTCAGATAGATCACTTCGTAGCCCTTTTTCAGAAGACGTTCAACAAAAGGTGAGGACTCAGCCTGTGATAAAACAAATCAGGTAGCAGGTTAAAGCACTGGTGCCAGCAGCTACCAAAGCCTGCAGAACTGACAAGTGCTGGCACAAGGAAAAACAGAACTACAATAGCAACTGCAGTTGCTACTGCACAGAGCCTCCACATTTACAACAAGTACAGTAATAGTACCATAAATACTGCAAACTATGAGACTTGACATATTTTCCCCTTCCCTTACTCCACACTTACGTACCTCCTTTCTGCTAGCACCTGCCATGAAATAAATTTTGTCTTGCTTCTCTTTCATTCGTTCCACATATTGGTCAAGGCTTGTGAGGTTACTTTCATGATGAGAAGATTGGAAGCGGAGAAGTTTAGCCAGTCGTGTACGATTGGAGTGATCCTCAATAACTCCAAGCTTTACATTAGTACCAAACTCTTTCCAAAATGTGTCATTGTATTTTTCTTCTGCAATTTTCTTGATCATATCAAGAGTTTTGCGAACAAGTTTCTTTCTGATTACCTAAAAAGCAGCAATAACAAGTGATAAAAAATAAGCATTTGAAAGAATCCTCAATTCAATCCCACTGCAAAGGTTGAATTCAAGGCACTGTGTCCCCAATTTAAAGGGAACAGAGCTTGTCTGTAAACAGCAATATTTGGGTTTCCTAAAATTGACTTTCATACTTGTTACAGAAATCAAATCAAGCTGTTATCTTTCTAAATCTCACTACTGGCATGTATTTGCAGTGAAGGATTTAAGAGCCATTACATTACCTTCAATAATTTATGCTGCTGAAGTGTTTCACGAGATACATTCAAAGGAAGATCATCTGAATCCACCTAATGAGGAAGAAAACTTTTTTAGTATCACTAACAGTATTTAAAAGATTAAAAATACAAATAAGGCTTATAAATACTTACAACACCCTTAACAAAGTTAAGATATTTGGGCATCATGTCATGGAAGTCATCAGTGATGAACACTCTTCGAACATACAGCTGAATTACAAGAGAAAAGAACAGCCAGATTATCTTTGTGCTTGGAGTTTGGGGTTTTTTTGGACATGAAGCCACATCCACACTCTTGATTGTTCTACCTTAATGAAGTCACTTTTTTTGGATCCATATTCATCAAACAGGCCACGTGGAGCAGAATTAGGAACAAACAAGATAGATTTGAAAGTTACTTCCCCTTCAGCAGTGAAGTGGATGTAAGCCATTGGATCATCATGTTCCTGCAAAGAGAGAATTCTTTTACTTGACATGGGGAAAACATCAGCATGTTAATACATTTCCAGTAATAACCTGAGTTTGCCAACTAAGTTTCTACGTTAAATACTTGCACTACCTAAACATGCATTGTTAAAATCTGTTTTGGAGACAAAAGTTCCAGATTCAGCCAAGTTCCTCACACAGAAGTAACCTTACTTGAAACCAACTAGTTTGGTGGTTGCTTTTTAAAAGCTTTATTTGGCAGCCAACCACCCAATAGCACCACAAATACCGTATTGTGACAGCAGAGTAAGACTCCAAAGTAACACATTGCACATATTACACATACACACATTACACAAAGACACATTCTTTCTAGAAAGAGATCTTTCCTTTCACCATGTGCAACATAAGCACTACCACTTGCAGACTAAGTATGTTTCCCTGTCAACATTTAAACACATCAGTAAGGTCCATATGAGCAAGAACATACTGCTCCTCAAAACAGTTTGGTGGCAGTAAGGAGTTAAGAGTGATGTCATGTATCACCTTCTTGGCTCTCTGCAATTCAGTCTGCAGACAAATTTATTATTCAGAAAACAGCCCATCCCATAAGCACTTGGTTCCGCTTACACAAGAGATTATAGCAAATGTCTTTTTTGTAAAAAGTTTTCAATTCAGATTTTACCTTAGAAAATGTTTTGTAAAAAGCTTTGTATTCATCTTCTTCAACTTCTTTAGATGGTCTCTGCCAGATTGGTTTGATGTCATTCATGAGCTCCCAATCCCAGACAGTCTTTTCAACCTACATATAAAAACATCACAGCATCAGAGACAGTAATTTGTTACTTCAGTCATTTGTTACACAGTGGTCTAGACAGTCTCATTTGAGTACACAGATTAGAAGAACACACAGAACAAAGCTTAAGTCTCCACTCTGGGAGAACCTATGTGCATTTAACACATTCAGAGTATTTGTTTTCTATAGCCATTCTGAAAAGAGCCTTCCAACAGAGTACACTCAATTTAAACTACTCCATGTCTGACTACTAAAGTCCACTACCATTTCAAGCAGTCCTATAATTAGTTCTTGGACCACTGCTTCACATGGCTGTTGTCAATCATTTGCTCAATTTCAACCAAGTCCATTTTGTTTATCATCTTTCCTGACAAGATGTCCCACTGCACTCACCCAGGGTTGCTGTTTGATAAAACACACAACTGAAGTACATCTCAAAGACTGCTCAACAATCTGACATGAGTTACTCTCCTGGTTTTGACTGGGATAGCATTGTTTCTCTCCACAGTTGCTGGTATGGGGCTGTTTGGGATTTTTGCTAAAAACTGTTGATTCAGTGTGGAAGGATTTCTAATTGGTAACAGACATGTGAACAATCCAGCCTTTGCTGAGATGGTAAAGTAAGTGGATGTTAGGGCCATAAACAAGGTTTCTGTTTATCAAGCGGCAGTAGATAAAGAGTAAGAATGTGAAGAATGTGGAATAAAACAACTCCCAGGTGCCAAAGCAAGAAACCTGAAGGACATCTGTGTCACAATATACCCACATGTACACTTTGTGTTTAACCAATGAATTGGGTCAGTGGGATGCATGGCTAGTAGTAAAGCACCAATAGTAACACAGCTATAAGCACATGAATGTAGTTGCTCAGTATATTAATCACTGCTGTACGGACAATAAATTGATTGATTGCAATTCACCATATTGATGGGCTTTCTTTCCCTAGCGCATCTCCGATTCCTGCATTTCCCAGATTCGGACCATTGAACAAGAACTATTCTCCCACAATTCAGGGATGCTTTTGATATTGCTTAACAGTGCTCACACACAACCAAGGTCTTTTCAGCTTCCCATACTGCCCACCAGCAAGGGGGCTGGGGGTTCATACAAGATGCTGGGAGGGGACACTGCCAGAACAGACTCCAGCTGACCAAAGGGCTATCCCATACCACACAACATCATGCTCAGCATATAAAGCTGGGGAAAATGAGGAAGGCAGAGATGCTTAATGATGACATTTGTCTTCCTAAGTAACCATTAGGAGTGATGGAGCCCTGCCCTGCTTTCCTGGAGATGGCTGAATACCTTCCTGACAAGGGAAAGTAGCAGTGGAACTCCTTGCTCTACTTTGCATGTGTGGCTTTTGCTTTGCTTGTTAAAGCTTTCTCAGCCATCAAGTATTTACCTTTCCACTTCTGATTCTCACCCCCAGCCCAATGGGGGAAAGTGCCTTCATGGCACTTAACTGCTAACTGTGGCTAAACCACAACAGCTGCAAAACCCAAGCCTGACAAAGCATACCTTCTTTGTTTTTGGCTTCTTCTCTTCCTCCTCTTCTTCAACTGCAGCTTCATCATCATCTGTTTCTTCTTTCTCCTTGGCTTCCTCCTCTTCAACAGGTTCTTCAACAGTCTCTGTCTAAAGAGACAATTAGAAGTGGGGACTTCAATTACTTTTCTTCCTACCAGGTAGCTTCTAGTATTATCTCAAAACAGCTTAAACTCTTAGAGCAGAGGTTTAACTTGTGCTATTTTCCCCATCACAAGCATTTGTCTATAGATAGCTATGTTTTTAGTTACATTTAATTAATACATACTCTCTTTCAATACACTGGGCAGTCACTGTACTCAAATGTTTCAAGTTTCTTCGCATCTTCACGCAAATGTTTCAGAGACTTGGGTGATTTTAAGTTAGTGCCACACCAAGAGAACAGAAGAACAAGCCTAAAGCTGTTGCATTTTCAGAAAGGCACCTAACCACAGCCCTGCAGCTTCCACAAAGCAAGTGGAACAAAGATGTTTCAGTAATTAAGAGCAGTCTTGCTCATTTGGTTAGGCAGTCAGGGCAAGACTAAGTTCCTTGAAAATGTGCTTTCTCACAACATAGTAACTTCTGAAGACTAACTAGTAAAGTACTCAGAAAAATCAGGAATTGGAAGAATTTTAGAAGTTCTGTAGTATGCCCCCACCCTTCCTGAAAGATCTGGCCAGAGTTTTCACAACCAAAGATCATAACGTACAATGCTCAGTTAAATATACTTACCTTACTGCTCCATACATATATGGGGAAGTTGATGAACTGTGAATATTTCTTCACTAGATTTTTAACAGTATCCAGCTCAAGATAATCAGAAGCTTCCTCCTTCAAGACAAGACTAAAGAAAATAAAAGACTTCAATCAAAGAGCCCTACAAATATTTTAAAATAGTTTTATGGGAACAGATGCATTTTCCTACTATTAAAACTACATGGATTCACATTTACTAATTCACATGTAATCATCTCACAAGATATATTCTCTAGTAAACTGCTTCACTGATATACATGTGTTTTTAACAACTGGGCAGAACATACTCTCTAGAACAGGCGACAGCCTCAAATAATAGTGATACTCATCAGACCTTGCTGCACTCTCACTGGCTTTACCTTGAACTAGACTACTGAGAAACTTTCTCATAGGAATTGTCTTCCTCAGTAAGAAGTCCTCCAAACCCACATCAAATAAAACGTGTTTGCTCATTCACGGAAGCAATGAAACCAGTACTGTCAAACTACGCTATCTCCAGCTTGAGATATGCATCAGAGCAATTTCACTGGTATAGAAACAGTAGCCAGCTTCCAAAATGAAGCTCTAGAGCCCCTAAATGTGTTTTGATGGGCCATAATTGCACCAAGGAACTGAGTGAGCCTGCAGGCAGCTCACCTGTGTGGAGTTACATGCCAACAGCTAGTGGTCAAGATTCTCATGCTTAACTACATTATCACTCCATGTTCATTTTGGATGGAGTTTGTAGCTTGCACATTACTATTACACTGAAAACATGTGCATTGCAAGACTCAAGCAACACAGAAGTGACAACACTGAAGTTACCCACATACTCCTATGAGCAAAATGTACCCACACAGGTTTTTTCTTTTGACTCCAAAGAAACTAAGACTTACGTGATGGTTGTACCGCGCCCTAGAGTGTTTCCTCTTGGGTCATCAATCACAGAGAACTCATTTGAATCCGACTCCCAGATATGTTGAGTATCATTGTTATGTTTTGATGTGACAATAACTCTGTCTGCTACCAAGAAAGCAGAATAAAAGCCAACACCAAACTGGCCAATTAACTCTGATGTTGACTGGCTGTCATCCTGCATTTCAGTCATCTTGTTTAAGAATTCACTTGTACCAGACTTCGCAATAGTGCCCAGGTTTTTAACTAATTCCTCTTTTGTCATGCCAATACCCGTATCTGTAACATGAAGCATGTTCTTCTCTTTATCACACTGAAAAGAAAAAACAGCAACATGCAGTTTTACTTCACTTTGAATCTTAATGCATTAACACACTGCCAGTGAAAAGTGGTGAGCAGCAGCAAACTCGAACATGCTTGACTAATGAAGTGAATCTGCCTTCAAAGTATTTAATACTTGTTACTCTTTATCGAATGAGCAACATATTTTCAAATCAGTCTTTGGTAAAGTTAGCTGCAACTGTCCTCATTAGTCCTAGTTTGTATTTGTATCAGTATTAAGCAAAAAGATGTATTTTCTTTACATTCCTCACCAGTCCTCAGTAAGGAAGGATGACACCTAATGCTTCTTACCTTGATTTTGACAGTAAGTTCCTCATTACCAGCAAGGGCATTTTCATCAGTTAAGGATATTAACCGTATCTTATCTAAAGCATCTGAAGCATTTGAAATAAGCTCCCTCAGGAAAATCTGAAAATAGAAACTAGGAGTCAGGAATTTCAGAACACAACAGTTTTACCATGTTCTACTGAGAAAGGCACTAACCTCTTTATTTTTATATAAAGAATTGATAATGAGTTTCATCATCCTGTTCACTTCTGCTTGAAAAGCAAACTTCTCAGATTTTTCTCGGATTTCTTTGATCTGGGATGCATTTAGGCCATCTAGCTGGATAGCTTCCTCCTCTCTGTTAAGAAGGCAAAAACCCATTAGGTAGTCTTGACCACATTAAATATCACAGATTTTATTATCTAGTAATAGCCGTATTAGTCTTGTTAAAAGAGTAGTAAGCCCCTTAACAACATAGCTCCAAGGATGTGATTAAATAAGGTAACACAATAAGAGTAGCTATTGTCAACTGCATAACCTTAATCTGAATCTCAAGTGAAAAGTCTGTTTGCAAGGTTTTTTTTTTTCTAAAAGGACATTCAGGAAAGAATACAAGTGTGCTGTGACCACTGCAGTCCTCCGTGTGTAGCATGCCTCACAGCAGGCACTACAAACTGACACCACTTAATATACACAAGACTAAACCCCTTCTATTTGGGATTGAGCTTGGGCAGTTGTATTTGGAAATGCAACAGTCACATAAAAAAACATGTCCATGCAATATTTACCCACCCTCCCCCCTCCATTTCTGAGGCCGAAGGCCTTACTGGTGCCCCGCCATAAAGAGAGAGAAAGCCGCATCGCTTCAGAAGCAGCTGAACCAGAACGGCAGGCACTAACCTCTGAACAACTTCGTCGTCCGTTCGAGACCCTTCTCTGCTCTTACCCAAATCATCTTCCACGGTCCCGTCCACGTCCACCTCATCGGCTCTAACCGACACTGGGAAGACAAGGAACCCAAGGGTCGGAAGGTGATTCCCACTACGCGCCACTTAAAATAACTCTGCGCCTGTCCCTCCGCACGGTTTTGGACTCAGTTCTGCCCCTCCACATCCCCCCCCGGCCAAAGTTCATCCCGAACGGGTACCCGGCAGTTATGGGGAAGGAGGCGAACACCCCACTTCCCACCCCGTCCGGCTTCACCCCTGCGGAGGGCAGGAGCCGCGCTAGACGAGCCGTGCCCCTCCCCCTCTCCCTCTCCCCAGAGGGCAGCCTTGGCAGCAGCCCGGGGAGCGCAGGGCGAAAGGCCAGCACCTTTTCGGGATGCCGCCGCGGAGGCGAAGCAGGGACGGGTAACACTGAGGAGTCCCCCTCTTACCCCAGCAAACCTGGAAGGGTGGGGCCGAGAGTGAGGGAAAAAGAGCTCCTGGCCGAGACCCCGACTCGCCCCACACCCCCCCAACAGAACGTTCTAGAAGCCCGTAGGCACTTACCGGCCAGGAGCAACGTGCACACCAGAGCGAGCCCCCACAGCGACTTCATGGCGAAGTGGGGTGCGGTTCCAGAAAAGAGCGACCTCAGGCACCTCCGCCCCACGCTCCGAAGCCCACGACCGGCTGCAGCCCCCCGCACCAAGCCCGCTGGAACGGTCGCGGCCCTCCCCCTTCGCCTTATCAACCAGGGCCGCTGCGGGGAGGGGGGAGCCGCGCAGCGCCTGGCCAATGGGAGCGTACCACGCCAAATACCTGTCCAATGGGAAGCTGTGAGGGAGGAGCCTGCAGCTACGGCCGCCAATCGCGGTTTTCCATGTGCGGTTTCCTGCGGACGGAGCGTGGCCGGCGCCGATTGGCCGGGCGAAGAAGTGCTCGGCCAATGGTTTCCGCGGAGGGGTGGAACGGGCCCGTGTCGCGTTAGTTTATTAATATAAACCGTTAACGTTTGACACCGAGGCCACGTGGGCTGCAGCCGGAGCGGCCGCGTCCAGGAGCGAAGGGGACAATCCCCACATGAGGCGCGAGCTCCGATCACTTCCGGGTCACCCGGGATGTTTACCGGGAAGCCGGATTGCTATAGCAACCATCGTTTCCGGTTGTGGAGGCCCGCTGCGCACACGGATACCAAAGAGCCGCCAAAAGTTACGAATAGGGTGACCAGAGACAGCGCGCCCGAGCTGCGGGAGTAGCGTCAGGCTTGAGCCGCCTCAGCCGTCGGCACCTAATGGGCCCTAATCGCCCCGGATGGGCAGGCACGGGCGCGAAACCGCCGCCGCGCCGCGTTGCATGCCGGGTGGTGTAGTCTGCACCGGCGGGGCGCACGGTGCCCCCCAGAATCACAGAAGGGCGTGTGGAAATGACCTTTGAGATCGAGTCCAAACATACCTGTCCTCTCCTAAACTATATCCCTGAGCACCTCATCTACCTGTTAAATACACCCAGGGACGGTGACTCAACCACCTCACTGGGCAGCCTCTTCCACAGCCCAACAACTCTTTCAGGGAAAAACCTTTTCCTGACCTCCAATCTGAACCTGCCCTGGTGCAGTTTAAGGCCATTTCCCTTTGTCCTATTACCTGTCACTTGGCTGAGGGGACCATTGCCCACCTCTCTACAACCTTCTTTCAGGTAACTGTAGGCAGTGATAAGGGCTCCCCTCAGCCTCCTCCAGACTAAACAACCCCAGGTCCCCCGAGCCGCTCCTCATAAGGTTTGTTCTCCAGACCCTTCCCCAGCCTGGTTGCTCTCCTCTGGACTCACTCCAGGACCTCGATGTCCTCCTTGCTGTGTGGTGCCCAGAACCAGACACAGTACTCAAGGTGCAACCTCACCAGTACTGAGTATAGGGACACAATCACCTCCCTAGACCTGCTGGCCACACTGTCTCTGATACAAGCCAGTCTGTCGTTGGCTGCCTTGACCACCTGGGCACACTTCTGATTTCCTGTTGGTGCAGCACAGGAACCTCGAGGGCTGAGGCACCACTGACACAGCCCCCAGCTCTCCCCTTCCCAGCCAGGTGCTATTGGCTCTAGATGGTTCTTTGGTCCTTTTTGTCCAGTCTTTGGTTCCCTACTTCCTTCTAGCACATCTGAGAGAAACTGTCTGTGGCAGGGCCATCTCACAGATGCACCTGTGGGGACTGAAGGGAGGGTAAAGCAAGCTGGGTGCTTAGCAGCCATCCTTGCTTCTCTCCTTTCTGGTGCTCATCAGGGCAACCATCCTCCAGCGAGCTTGTTAGTATTGCTTAGCCTCCCCATGGAGCTGTTGTTTATTTGTTAGCAGTCCTTCCATCCGCCCATGGGGCAGCTGCCTTCATGTGCTGCTGCTGTGAGGGGACAGGGGGATGTGCATGCAAACTGCTCCTCCAGCGTCCCTCTCGGGAAGGTCTGTGTAGCAAGGAGCTAGACTCTGTGAAATGGCACAAGGTAGGTCCGATGCTCAGGAGATGGGATGTTCCCATCCTTTAGCAGTGTGCCTTTCAGGGGCTGCAGTTTGTAAAATGAAGCACACTGTGTGCAAATTCTGCACTGCGCTGCTTTTAACAACTTCAGGTTTTTAGTCATGAAAGCTGGCAAGTGATTAAACATAACATGTTTATTTTGTATGTTAATATGCTACTTGAAATATCATAGGGCTCCCCTTGCTTTCCTGAAAATGTCTGCTTTGGCTTTCATGTGCCACTAACCTGTTTTTGTCTAGCATGTGTTCAGCATTAGATCAAGGTCAAAAGACACCTGGAAAGCAATGAATTAATGAATTCTGAACTTGGAGAGGGTTGCATTTCAAAGTGATTGATCAAGTGTTCAATACAAAATGATAATAATTAAAAAAAACCCTCACTGTTTTTATGATTTCACAAACAACAAAGTTAGCCAAAAGTCTTGGCAAAAGTAAACGTGTTATCTTTTGTTATACAATGGCCAGATAAATTATTTTTTGGCCTTGAAACTCAGTGATGTGCCTTTTTGCACTGCTGATAATTAATATTTATAGAATTGGAAAGGAGCCTTTGTTTTACATTAAATAATGATTATCTTTGGGTTCTTAATGAAGCCAAAATTTAATCTTGACCTATTTATAAATAATTATGTTTTACTTACGATTCAGTGGTTGTTCTTTAGAAGTTGCTGCTTCATGGCTCACAATTTAGAAAAGAAAGAAGGAGGAAAGTAACTATCCTAAAATGTATGTGAGAATAACTATCAAAAATATTCAAGGTCAGTGTCAGGGTTGTAAGTAAAAAACTGTCTGCCAGGTTTTATGGAGACTTGTGTGAATTTAGAGAATTATTTCCCAAAGAGCAGTCTTACGTAATTGAAAATACAATTTAGTTATTCTGGAGTCTAACTAAGCGGACAATGTTTGTCTTTTTCTAAATCTCACCTGCAAGCTGTTTCAGGATTGATTTCCTAATTATTTCTGTATAATTCCCATAGTGACATGTTCCTCCATAGGCATTTGAGGGACATAGAGAGTAAATTTATCCCTGTCTTGTAGATTTCTTGCATTAACAGGTTTTTACAGTAGTTCTGTTTTAGCAGTCATTTTTCTGGCAGCTGTATAATGTAATGCTTTGTGTAAACCTTTCTGAACTTTTGTAACTGGCACAGTAGGAATGCAAACCAATTCTGTTATTGACTATGCTAAACCAACAGAGAATTTAGATTAAGTTTGATGGAATCCAACTTTTATTGGTTACTTTGCTGTTATGATTGTACAAAGCAGAATGTTGCTTTTGAAAGAGATATGAAACCTGATAAACCTGTGTTTTGTGCTTTTAATTTAGAGGTCAAAATGGTAAGAAGTGTAATGTGCTTACTAGCTTTGCTTGTTTTATGTAGATTATACTGTTTGCTTCCAGGATTGCTGCTGGATTACCCAGGACAAAACTGATAGACAAAAATGAAGCAGTTGAGTACTTATGCTCTTACAAAGAAAGTTTGGTCTCCTTAGAAGGAAGTTGGCCATTGTAGAAAATATCTTCTTTGACTGTTAAACCATTAAAAATGTTTTCTGTTACCTATTTTAAAACTGTGATCACATTGTCAAATACAGCTTTCAATGTTTTAAGAAAATATAGAGTATATTTTCTGATGAAAAATTATCAATTTCAGCTTAGTTTCCATTTATAAAAATGTAAGGGACTACTACTGCCAGTGGAAAGAAGTCTCATTAGCACTTCTTATGATTTCACACCAAAAGAAAGGTGTAACTAAGAGGTGATAGTTCTTTGACAATTTAGGTACATTAGAGGGTTCTGTAAAGCAATTTTATATGCTTTGTATGTGTAAATGATTAAAATAGTGTATTTAAGTGCTCTGTTAATTAAAAATTCAGAGATGTGGTGATAAGAGAAATGGAACACAGGTAGCGTTGTCTTCCATGCAAACACTAGAGCAAGTCCCTCTCCAGTCCTCTGAATGCAACTTTATCAGCTCATCCACATGTCTGTGGAGAAGTGAGCTCGCTGAAGCATGCTGCATGATTCCAACTGTAAGTTGTAACTACAAGAAGTATTACCTTGCCAGAAATAGTAATAGAGAGGAGTTCATACAACCCAACTGTGGGTATTTGACTTAACCAACTAAATTAGCCAGCTAATCTGCCTAGGCTCCATCTGTAATATAAACTGTCCTCCTTTCACTTTACTAGCTTCGGCGTGTGTTAGTCTCTTTCATGAGCTGATTTAACTCTCTAGCCCAGTAAAATGCTCTGTAGTTAAATCAGCTTATATCAGGTCTGTGATATGCCAGACTAGAGCATGGTAAATAGCAGGAGTTTATAACTAGAAGAAGGTGATACCCTGTTTCTGATAGTGGTGGGCTGAGCCTGGGATGTAAGTTACATAGGACAAAGACATTCTACATAGGTGCTAATGTATGGAATCCATAAAACTAAGTTTGCATTGTCAGAATGGCCCTTCTTTTAGTAGACGGTTAAATTCAAATCCACAACTCATGAAACTTCCATTTTTGTTCATGGATAATAAAAAAGATGTGATCTGTGTCACTGGTCACTGGGCATTTACTGTCTTACTGGTTTGATAAAGATGTGGAAGTGATTTTATCTGAGAATAATTAATGCCATCTGAAATTTGTATTACCGAATTAAGTCCCATCTTTCTTAGGTGGTACTGTATTGGAAATATGAAGACCTATGTATCTGCATTCTCTGTAATTTGAGCTATATTTAAATCTTTATAAAACAATACATTGATAGTTAATATTCTCTTCCTCTGCAGTGTCTGCTTCAGGGACTAAATATTGTACTTACAGCCCAAAGTGAAGACATACCCACTTATTTAAGATCTTCTACAATATGTGGCACCGAGCGTGAATATGAAATGAAAAAAAAACCTGCCATTACCTGGCTTTTCAAACTAATTATCCAAAAATTTTAACAGTAACTGCATACAAGCAAGGTTATGTATTATTTGACTATTGTTCATAAACAGTGATGGCTTTACTAAATGCCCATCCTATGAATGTTTCTTACCTGCTTTCTTTTTTATCGAGAGCTTCCACAATACCATGTTTTGACTTCAAATTTTTGCAGTTAGGAAAAATATATCCTGTACCCACTACCTACCTTAGTGTCACAACTGTTAATCTCCACCAAAGATGGACACCAGTTGTACTTTAGTTTTATGAGCTGAGGAATCCTAATTAAAATGTTAATTTTTTCATGCCTGTACTGCAAAATGCTATGCAGCCAAATACTGTACTGCTTCATGTACGTCTTTAGACCTGTTTGAATAATTTATTGTTTGCAAACTATTTTTTAAAAAAAATTAAAACTATTTTTCCCCCCACTTATAATGAATGTAACTTGCTAGGTACAGGTGCATTCATTGTTTCCAGGACTGAGCAGAGTGCTGTATGAGAAAGTCAACATCTTCCTTCAAGTCTGGCAATGAATGATGCTGATGGTCTGCTGTCTAAAGAGCTGCTCGCTGGGCCACAGTGGATTGTAGGGGTCCTGGATCCAGTCAGGCTTGAGCCTACTTTCCACCTCCTCTTCTGCTAAATCACTCTTGGACTTCCTGACCTCAACTAAAATAGTTGATAAATATGACAGGTGCCTTTGAAGATGGCATGGTCAGATGTGGAGAAGAAGGAAAGATTCTGAGGTTCGACAGGACTGACTACATGATAAGAGGGACTATGAACGCATGCACTTACACAAAAATAGGTGCTTCCTGCTGAGATGGATTCCTTATTGCATTGATTTTTCGATTAAAGGTCTTGCACAGGCAAGTTTCTCCTGTTAGTATCTGGACATCATTGTAGTAGTAGGACTTCACCTGTGCTCACCAGCTAACATGTACAGTGTCTGTAATGCAACATCCTGCTACGTGCATCATATACACACACACCCCCATACTGGGCAACTTTTGAGCATGACAAAGTATTCTGCAAACTGCAAAGCTTGCTTATCTTGCAGAGATCAGTCTTAGAAATGACACTACATTGGAATGTTGCTTTGTAGTTGTTACAGTAATGTGAGTGCTCTCACTTTATCTATTTTATTTTATTTTATTTTATTTTATTTTATTTTATTTTATTTTATTTTATTTTATTTTATTTTATTTTATTTTATTTTATTTATTATACCTAGACTTGCAAGTCCTAGGAGTCTAATGAAAGATTCCCTAATGTTACACATGCTGCAAATGTGGTAAGAGCTGATGTTTAAACATCTAAAGGACTGAAGTCTAAGTTCAGCAAACACTGTTGGTATAAGTATTTCTTTCAGAATTAAGACTATTTTCAACAGCATCTAAGTCTCATTAGGAAAACTTCTTCATCAGTATCTTTTGCCATACTCATAATAACCTCTTAAAAACATTTAATACTGATTTAATAATCAGTTTTATACTCCCAGCATATTTAATTTTTATTTCTGCTCTAAGATTGGAAGAAAGCATCTGTTCTTCAGGTACAATTTGGCCTTTAGTTGGCTTTATGCCATTCCTCCTGAGACTGATGATCACACTGCGGCTAGCACTGCTAGTGAAAAGTCATTAATATGGGGTTTCCTTACTCCACACCCCTAATATCTTTGAAGTTTTCAAGGTGTCCCTAGAAAATTAATGGTCTTTATTCTCATAAAAGAAGAATTGACAGAAGGGAATGGTTTTAAGGAGCCTAGCATAAAGGGCAAAATCTGTTAGGATGAAGTATTGTAACTAGAAGAATTTTTCTACAACTATGTTTTGATCATTACAAAAACCTCCCTGACTCTTCAAATACTAAAACCTCTCTAAGTTTCAGTATCACTGGAAATCTACACCTGCAGCACAGTATTTCTGTGGGTAAGAATAAAAAACATTGCAAGGTCATTACTCTTCTCAAAATAGTTAAGCCTTACTCTAACCTGTAATTACTGTTCCCTGTGGCTGAAGAAATCTTAGTGTGAACTGTCTGGCAACAGCAAGTGTACGACTGGTGGCATCTGCCACGAGTTCCCTTTGGTTTCACAGCAGCTTCTATCTCATGACACATGATGGGTTTAGGGAATCAACTCTGGCAGAGCATGAGTTTTAATTAAAAATCAAGGAAAACTTCACATCTTTGAAATTAAGCCCATGCTCCCGTGCTATGCTGGGCTGAAGTGTTAGCACAGAGGAGGAAAGAAAATCAAAATGGCCAAATACTCTATTTGTGGAACATCTCTGTTAACTGAAGAAGAGCTCATCGACACCTGCAGCAAAACGGGCCCAGCAAGTGCATGGTGTAAAGAGTATCACTTCTGCTTCCCTGCCGAGGACGGCAACTGGGGAGCAGATGCTCTGCTAAGGAGGCGTCAGACCTTGGGCTGCTGCAGGTCACCAGGGCTAAGCTGGACTCAGCACAGAGCAGCTGTGGAGCGTGGAATATTTGCATAGTGTCACACAGATGTGTTGGTGTTGCTTCTAGCTTGTTCCTGCGAGCTTAGCCAGTTTTCTTAACGCTCGTTTTAGAGGGTTTAGAGGGGTTAGAAGGTTTTAGAGTAGATCTGAACATATCCGTGAGAAATCCTGTTTCTGAGCTCTGGCACTCATGTTGTGCTCAGAACAGAGGCAAGGAAGACACAAAAAGCTTTGAAGAGATGGCACTAAGCCTGAAAAAAGCGTTTTTCCCTCTCCTCTCCTGGCTAAGAGCACGGGAGGAGAGAAGGACCCGAAGTGGTGGAGCTGCAGGGCTGGATTTGCTGGGCGAGAGCTCGCTCTGGTGGCCTGCAGAGAGCTCGGTCTTTGAAGAGGTCACCCCGGCCAGCTGTTGGCCTGCAAACTGCTGCGTGATAATTGTCATTCCTGCTACTTTTAAGAAATATTTTATCATCAGATTGTCCTTTTAGCATTGCCTTTATATGTTCATCACCATAAAGAGACATTAAGATTGGAAAGAGTAACTTTCCAAATATTTCAGCTGTTCTTTGCACATTCGTACGTGTGTAGGCATTTAAAATATTTAAAATATTTCACTAACTTTTTAACATGGACAGTTGTGGGGGTTTTTTTTGTTTTGTTTTGTTTTTTGGGGTTTTTTTTTGGTGGTTATACAAATTACCACACCCTTGCAAATGCACCATGACTTGTCTCTTCTCATGTCCCAGAAGATGATGCTTTGCAGGACTGCCAGGAATGAATAATAGTCAACCTTTCAGCAAAATTCACTTGCATTGGAAAAAAACAGCTTTTATTCCTCCACTTGGAGACCTTGTAAGTAAACTGCAACAGCTTGTGAACTGTAAACCTGTTGACTGTTTAGAAACAAATGCCAGGACCTCAGCTGGAGGTATAATTTCTTTGTTATCTCTGGGTTTTGTTTCTTATATGTTAGGTCAAACTTAAAGTACCTGGAAAAATTATGGTGAAAGAATGATAGCTAGAAAAAAAATCTTTGAGCTTTCTCAGGGTAAGGAAAAATATTTTCTGTTTCAATTAATTTTGTGCAGGTTTACATCAATGTAAAACCTGTGTACTCCTTGTATGCCCAAATCTGTTTAAAAAGAATGAAGATCCTTATATTGGGACTGTGAAATATATTTTAAGGATGAGACCACGTTTTTTTCCTTTACTAGACTTGAAATGAGCATAATTCACATTGACCAGGTAGATCTGAGTCTAGCCAGAGATTCACCTTGGCCAAGCCAGGTGTACCAAAGGTCTCAGCTTAAACACCACTGGGGAGCCAAAGGGTGGGAGGTCTGTGGGTGGAGGCACTGATAAGGTTTCTCAAAGAATCCTGGTCTAGGTTACACAGCTGAGCTGTATCAGCTGATGGGGGGGTGGGGCGTGGATGATGACTAAAATGATGATAAAAACAATGACAAAGATCTTGTAGGGAGGAACGGTTTTGGTTTGCTCAAGGTAGTTAGAGCTCTGTGTGTTGGGTTCTCACTATGAAGTGGGATTTGTTGCTTTGAGTTAGGGGGTAGCCACCATTTGTACTACTATCACTGTGAAAATACCAGATAACTTGATCAGCTTGGTGAGCTACCAGATACTATAGTGAAAAAAGTATTTATCAGGATAAAGCTCTTTCTCTCTAGAACGTGTTATTCTTCTACCCTGGGTTTGGTTTCTTGGTTCTGGAGTAATGTAGTCACAAAACTCCTTTTCAAGTCTTTTCTATTATGTCAGCTCATCCTTTCTATTTATGGGCCAAATGACTTAATTATTCCATGCAAAGTAGAGCAGCTTTGACAAGGTTGAGTTAGAATGTCTGTTGTTTGAATCCTCAGGCTTACATGCCCAGCTACTTTTCAAATGTACTTTTAGCCTGGTGTTTCTCAGTCACTGTAAACTCTAACTCATTTTTCTCTCCGTTTCCTTTCTTTGCAAGAGTGTTTCACCCAGAGCTGCCTCGCTGTCCCTCTGTATTTAGAGCTTTTTTTTCTTCAGCCTTTGTGAAAAGTATGTGTTTCATTTAGTGGTAAGGCTGTTAAAAACTGTTTCCTTGTCAGCACATGAGTCCTTCTGCTCATATCAGGTTATCTGTTTCTTGAGTATACTCAGTGAAGTAGGATGGGGTGTTTAATAGATGAAAAGGTGTGTGTCCCAAGATAAATGGTATTGGTAAGGTAAGAATATCTTAGCTAGGTGATGCGTTGTGTGTGCAAACCCATCTATAGGATACAAGGATGCTCAGACCATAGATATGTGTTGAATAAAAGTTGTAAAAATGAGTGGGTTGTTTCTGTAAGCTATCTCTTATTCAGTTCCTTCTGAAAGGTAACAGGTCAGCATGTGGTTGTAACTCTAGGTGCTCATGAAAGCAAAATGAGTTTTAGAGTGTATGATAACTATTATGATAGATGGAAAAAAGTGCAGCTCTTCTTTGAATTACAAGCAACTGTTGGCAATCTGATACTGAGGGATGCTGCAGTAATGCTATTATACCTCTGTTATTTGTCCAGAGCTATGATGTATGTTTGGAAGGTTGGCTATAAAAAAGTGGTTTTGAGACTTTAGGTAATGTTTTTTTCCCCTGCTATTCATTATGCTTCTATCCAACAGGTAACAGGTAAAAACACTGCTAGGAATGTTTATGTAATGAAAGCAGACAGGAATAATTTATGATAGAAAAGTAGACTTTGTCTGTGACCAGATGCTGAATAAGGTAAAATGCTGTCATGCCTGTGTTAGGCTCACTAAAGCTACATGGGAAAGAATCTTCTGCATTCTCCCAGAAGACAGGAACAGTCAGAAGAGACATGCTGAAGCATCTGTACCAAATGATTCAGAAGCAAGGCCTAGTCACTTTTAAAAACATGAATGCTGCTTGCTGCGAGTTTTTATTAATAGCAGTGCTAAATATACCATTGTTTTAAAGAAGCTGCAGAATGCAGTGGATGATGTGGATGAAACTAATGAACTCTTTAAAAGCATTGTCAGTAGATTTTTCTGAGTATCTTGTGTTTTAAAAATGGTGTGTTAGCAGGTAATTGAATTTGTACTCCAAGATATACACTAAAATCTAAGGGACCCATTATCTGAATTTAGATCTAGCACTAGGCATCCAGATTTTCAAAAGGTATCAGTGCTCAGTAGGACATGAGAGGCAAATCTTAAGCCAGGTATCAAATTCAATCTGTGCAGAGCAATTCCTTATTATTCTTAAGAAAGAGCTGCTAAGCATTTAATAGTTCTGGAAATACTGCCTGTAGTAGATACTTGGCTGCTCCTCATTGAAATAGAGGAAAAACTTAAGCTGCTTTCAGATATGCATGATCAAGGCTTTAAGGTCTTATTTTATAATTTTGTTATGCTGCAATGACAGAGATCAGTCATGGCTTAATGTGTTATTCTGTGAGTGGTGTTAGGTTCATCCTGAACTTTTATGAACTCTGTAAATGCAGAAGTAGTTTTGTATATTTTCTAATTTATGTAGGGTTGGTTTAGAGGAGACCTGAAGATACCTTCAGTTATTCACCAAAAATTGATTTCCATGAGGAATATTTGAATTGTATATGAGAATCTAAGGGTAGGCTAGAAAGTAATGCCCTTCAGGCAGAGGGAACTATCCTTGATTTAAAGAGTGATGGTGTTTCCTGACAGGCCTCTTAAAAAATGAGCTTGCCAGATAGCACGGTGACATACTGGATGGCTGTTAAGTCATGTTTCTTCTGTGTACAATTCTTACCAGTAAGGTATTCCCAGAATAAACAGGCTGATTGCCTTTATGGTGCTCTTGCATTATGCTGATTACAGTATACAAATTGCCTCGCTGTGTTTGCTCAGCAGGTGATGTATTTGGCTATCATACTTTTTGTGAAGTCCACATCCTCCCTGACTACAGAATGACTTCCCAGTGGTTGTCATCGCTGATGGCATTTCTGATGTGCTCCTATGAGACTGTTGTCATTAGATCAGCAATTGTGCAAGGAATTCTACAAAATATGGTTCAGCTCTTTAGGATGTTGAGATGTCTTGGCTGGGCATCTGCTGTGTAATATATCAGATAACAGAGGACAAAGGCAAGCATTTAATTTCATGTTAGAAAATTCAGAGAATATGAAAACCTCTATAAATTAACTGTCTATTTACTCTTTGTGACGTGAAATAATCTGAGCTCTTCTTCCAATAAAACTGATTATAGGATTCAGAAATTACTTAGACTGCAGATTGAAGCTATACCAGTTTTATCTGAGATAATTATAATTGCAGCAATAAAGTGTCTGCCCATTCTTGTTGCTAAGGAACGGTATGGTCAAATTTATGAGTAAGGAGTCATACTTTTTAGCATATACATGGTTTCACTTTACACGTCATTCACTACCTGCATATCACTATTTTGGCATTATGCCCTGGTGTGACACCATTCCTCCATCCTGTTTTCCTTGAACCTGGGCCTGTGAAAACTTACCAAAGTGAGTAACATTGTGAAGGAGTAGGTAAAGCTGCAAGGAGACTGTCACGTGTATCCATAAATCTGCACAGGTTTCAGACACGGTATAGTTGTGGTAAAGTTAGTTACCAGTGCAGTATAATTTCTATGCAATATAATGCAATGGATTTTGTGAGAGGCTTGCCTCATAAAAGGGGGAGGGATGACATAATTGGGGAGACAGATGACCTAATCATGCATAAGGAGCATTAAGAATATGATGCATATGTCTTACCTCACTTACTACTTGAGCTCATCTATTTTAATAGGCAGTAACTATCAGAACTATCTGTTTATCAACAGAAAATTATAATAGAAATTAACTAAAAAGTTTAATTTCATGCACGTATTCTCAAATCAAGGTCCAAAAGAGGAAAAAAAAATGTCTTCCAATGAGCGAATACTGGTATCCTGGTTTTGCCAAGTCTCAGTAAATTGTGTGAGGAGGAAATCCTTCATAGGCTACAGAAAATGGGTATAATCTCCAGGAAGAAAAGAAGGTAATGTGCTGAAGGGAGGCAATTCTGTTTTTTATGAGGAAGAGAAATTAAAATATTCACATGTACTTGATGGTTCTCTGGAAAATATTGGCTAAATGGAAGATTTATGTGCTACATTTCAGAAAAAAAATAAAAAATTGATTGGATAATTCTTAGGAGCTATTCTTGTGTAGGTAAGATGTTGAGGGCCAGATCTCTTTGATTCAATTATTTGAAGATCTTTGCAGGATGTAGAACAGACATGGCTGTTCTTGCCTTCTCTTGTCTCTGGTGAACATGCATCATGCTTACATCTTCAGCTCTACAGATGTTATTTTAGTTGTACCCCAAGACTTGCTTATTTTAATGGTGGTGTCAAAATTGTAATGCAGCCTTCTGAGTATTGAGGAAGAGGTGGGGATTTTTGTTGCTTACTCCCCTCCCCCCCTCAAGTTGGTACATATCTTTAATTTGAAGCAACATATGATTTTTAGGCCACAATGCTTGGGACTTTAGTTAAACTGGTAAGTTCTCTCTTAGCTCATATTTTTAAAGTAATATGTGGTGACACAGCTGTTGCTTGTTAATGACTTGACTTTGAGGCAAAAGTAGTAGACCATGTTTAAAAAACCCAACAGCTTACTGGCATGTCAATAGCTTGGACTTAAAGGTGCTGTAACAAGAATGCAGCCATATCCTGCTTTCAGCCTTGAAGCACTGAGCTGGTTTTTTTGTGTTTGTTGCTTTTTTGTGTTTTTTTTTTTTTTGTTGTTGTTGTTGTTTTTTAAATGTTTTTAAATGCTTCTTTTCTCCAACTGTATGGAATACTGTTTGTTTCAGACACAGTTAAATTAGAATAAAGTTAAGGCAAAAGTTTTCTATGAAGAATATGTTACAGTTGATTTGTGTAGACAAAATCTAGTTATTGTAATCAAATGAGGCATGTGCTGCAAGGATCAGAGAGGAGTCACCAGTATGATGAGTGTATTTCATTTGCATTTGTGCTAAGGCTATGAAAATGTTGCGCAAGTGTAACTAAGCAGCGTGGACACTTAATTTGATATGAGTTGATGTTTTGCTTTAGGACAGAAAACACCACCTCTCATTGTAGGGTAAATTTCAATAAAACATTCTTAAACCGACCTAATAATTTTATTCAACTTTAATTGCAGCATCGAAAAACTGAATGAAGTTAAACCAGTGCAATTTTTCCAAGCAAATGAGGCCTGGGATCACCTGTACATTTCTCTAACAGGGTCTAAGTTGACATGTGTAAAGTACAACTTCTGCTTCCTTTAAAGCCTATTTATGCCAATGGTATAAGACATCATTATCTTTCCTTGCAGAATTTTTCCTCTTATTTTTATTATTTAAATCTTGTTTATGCTGAAAACACTAAAATGTGTTTTTTTCCGAACTAGATAGTGCTACAGTGTGAGATTAGACGTGATTTTTAGGTGAATGGTTTTGTAACCGGATGGTAACTCACAGATTTTCCAAAGCAAGAGCAATGGATATTGGATGGGGCTGCCAGAAACTGGAGGGGAAGAAGTTACAGATCTCTATTGTAGTTTTCCAAAGCCTCCAGGAGCAAGTAGAAAATATTTCTATATATTTGATATGATTTGTGCACATACGTATTTCTCTTAGTGTCTATGTATAAATATATATATCTTCAAATCAGACCACACCTATCAGAGTGCTATTGCTGAACTCTTTACTGAAGAAAGGAGTGTGCATTAACCCAGAGTAGACTATGGGTCAGGAATTTTTATTGGTATATAGGTACATTGACCAGTCTTCTCTGATACAAATAAAAAACTTGGAGATACACAAGACCAGGCAAAGTAATAGGACTACATGGTCTGAGAAAAGTCTGATAGATCTGGCATTAGAGAGTAAAAGGTACTGTTTATTTTCTCTGAATGAAGTATTTGTTTTCAAGGGAACCCCTAAGAAGAGAGGTTGCATTTTTTACAGAATATGTAATATTCAGTTTAAAGCAATACTGTACACCCTTACATCGTCTCTTGGTTTTGAGATGATGTTTACAAAGTGAACCCATCTCCTTTTAAAGATTTTTTAATTATAGATCATATTTCTAGTAACAGAAAATGTTGCATGATCTCAATAGGACTATTTTCAATTTGTTCTAACTTTGGCAAAATTTCAGCATGTGGACTTGAAGGCTTTTATTCTTTATTTTGTGACTTCAAGTAGAGGTTGTCTAGGAAAAAATAGAAATAGTTAATTAAACTGTTCTGGCTTAGAATAGGGCTGGAAATGGGAGGCTGTGTCCTATGTGCTCTGCAAATCTGCTTGACTCCAGCTAGGCTGGAGGTCTCTGCAGAACTGTAGTTCTCACGTGCTCAACAGGGACTTGGCTAAACCTCTCTGATGGTGCCACTATGGGAAGACACAGCGGGCACAGTGGGTTAGGGCCTCACCTTCATACAAAATATTTGTGTCATGTTTCAACATAACTTTATTTGATCAGTTAAATGTATTTATGCAAACAGACTGCCCATCAAAATTATCTTTTCTTTTTAGAGATGAAATTTCCTTTTGGTTGCTTCTGTTCAGGAAAAAAAAAGTTTTCAGTAATTTAATTCATTTTTTAGTGTTAAGGTGGGTTTTTTTACTAGATTTATTTTTTATTCAGATTTTTTGGGGGGGCAAATGGTATTTCCCTTTTTGCGTCTATGCAAGTTACACTTTGCATGGCAAGATTAATCTTTTAGTTGGAGGTCAAGGACAGCTGGCAGAGTTTTCAAGTCATCTCAAGAACAGTAAAAAGTCAGGGCTATATATAAAGTGCTGAGCAATAAGTGACATACATTTAAATGATCGCTTAATCTAAATTTGTAAATGAAATATTTTATGACGTGAAGAATTTGAAACCTTATTCAAGTTTAATTAGTCTCTTTAAAAATTAACAGTGGTTCATCATTTAACCCCAGGTGTTCAAATTTTTCAGTGTTCTCCCTGGGTGAGTGAACACAACCCTTTTCCCTATTTCTGGAGGGAATCCTGCCATCTAATAGCATACAGCATCCTGTTTTTTGCCTGTTCATAAGCTCATTGAAAATTAGATCATAGGGTAAGTGTTTACTGAGCTCTGTCTGGGTATAGTGTGTGTGGGGAAACCACTATACTAGTGGTGGAGAGCTGGCCTTGTTTTGGCTGTGATAGACTTAATTTCACTCCTAGTAGTGCCATGATTTGGATTTAAGGAGAGAATAATGTCAATAACACACTGATGATTTGGTTGTTGCTCAGCAAGGTTTACACCAAATCAGGGATTTTTCAGCTTCTCATACTGCCCCACTAGTGAGGGGGCTGGGAGTGCACAAAAAGCTGGGAGGGGACACAGCCAGGACAGCTGACCTCATCTGGACAGAGGGATATTCCATACCATATGGCATCATGCTCAGTATGTAACCTGGGGGAACCTGACTGTGGCTCAGGAACTAGTTGGGCATCAGTTAGTGAGTGGTGAGCAATTTGGCAGTGCATCACTTGCTTTGTATACTCTTTTATTCTTATTCTATTTCTTTTCTGCCCTGTTAAACCTTTATCTCAACCCATATTTTAGCCCCCCTCTCCTTCCTAATTTCTCTCCCCTATGCCTCTGAGAGGTGGGTGAGTGACTGGCTGTGCAGTTCTTCTAGTGACCAGCCGGGTTAAAGTATAACAAGAGCCAAGACAGCAAATGCTGTGACATCTTTCTGCAGCCCTGAGGAATGAATATTCTGTAGCTCCTGCACTTCGAGCTCCTTGGTAGTCACTTTTTTGAGAGTGAAAGAGCAGCGCCAACTGGTGCAACTTTGAGGACACTCTGGCCCTCATCTGCTTGTTTCTGCAGTCCCAAAATTATCCTTGCTCTTTGAGCTATTCCAACTCAGATTGGTATAATACAGAGATGCCCGAGCCACCTTTCCAGTCATTCTGCCAGGAGCGGTTTGGTGTGCCAGCACCAGGTCCTGTGTGGATTAATTTGCTCTGCTCAGCGACAGTTATTTTGAATTATTAGTCAGGAGAAGAATAAATTAATCCATGGGAACTCTGGGCTGCTACAGCTGGATTAGTCTTCAGATGACTTGGATACAGTCCATGATCTAGAGATCAGAGCAACCAATATTTCTTCTTTTTTCTTTTTTTCTAGATATAGTGGGCACTACTTCTCAGGAATGTCATTTGACCAGAGCTTGCTCCTTGGTGCTATTATGTGATAGAGCTAGAAAGACGTTCCTTTAGCAACTCCTGCTGGAGAGGGAAAAATTCTCACATTAAGTCGTAACCTCCTGCAAGTGCTGAATGCATTTACTGCTGCCCCACTCCCCCCCCTTGCCATGTCAGACACATACTGAAAGTGGGGATACAAAATCCTTTGTCTTAGCATAAAGCATGATGAAATCACCTCCTGACTCTTACAGAAGTGATACCTGCATTTTGGGATGGCCTTGGCCAAGTCAAGGATATATCTACATGTTAGTCTCATTATGACATGTTTACAATGCAGAATTGAATTAGATGTTGTTTCATCAGGTCAACAGAGCCTGGTAGACTTGTCTTACTTCTGGGTATCTTTATATGAGGGTTAAACTTGCATGTGCAAGAGCTAGTGGGAATGGTTGAGCTCAGTGCTGGGCAGAGATGTCTAGGATGTGACCCATCTTCCTTCCAGACGGTTTGGCTGTCTCTGTACTTTGTTTCTTTGCATTTCCTGTCCACTGCAAATTTTAGTAGAGACACACTTCGCTGTGCTTTGACATCTGGCAGAAAATAATTCAAGGTTGCTTATTATTTTTCCTTGAAGAATCAGACTTGCCTTTGAACTCAGATGTTGGACAAGGGCTCACCTGTAACATAACAGGTAGCCTGTACTATACTGGATTAGCAGGGAAGAATGATGGTCTTCCGACACCTCTAGTAAGTTTGCCCCTAAGTGAATGTATAGTTAAAAATGTATCTTATGTAAAGAAACACATTTTTTTTAAAAATTCCTATTTAGTAATCTTCTCAATACAAGATTAAACTACAGATCTAGGAAGTCAGGCAAAAACAGTTACAAAACTTGCATCCCTATTTAGGTCTTCTTGATGATACTGGATCATGTGTGGTTGGTTTTATTTTGTTTTGGTGGGGTTTTGTTTTTTGAGTTTTGTGTTATGGGTTGTTTTTTAGGTTTTTGGTTTGTTGGTTTTTTTAAGGCTATACCCATAGGAAAAAATTTCAAATTTTTGTGTGCCATTTCAAATGATATGAAAACACGTGTAGAGTTTTGGTAGGTTTTTAGGATAGCTGATGTAACAGCTGGAACAATGTACCAGAATCCATGTGGCAAGGTGCCCTTTGGTAAAAACTGTGCCACGTTACCAAGAAATCTCCAAACTTGTTTGGATTGAACATTTCCTTCTGGGAGGAAGGAGGGCTGGAAAATGCTAAATGGGCAGGGCTAAACAGTCAGGATCTTCTCTGCCCAGCTCTACTATAGTAATGTAACCTTTAAAGTATTCAGGTCTGGTTTATATTGGAGTTTGTGAGAAACAGTACAGAGACTAACGTTTCTGTCTTCAATTGATTTCTTTTTCTACTCTTGTTTTAGCCATATATTAACGTACACAGATAGTGTGTGCTTATATTCCTGCCCTTAAGCATTGGAAGTGACAAATTAATTTTGAATGGTGGTAGTATTACTGCAACAGAAGTGAAGGAAGCAAATAAGTATCTCAGAAAAAATATTTTTCTCCTAACAGTTCAAGATACTTTTCCCAAATAGTTGCACATAAACATGGTTCCACTTATTTTGAATACCAAAAGGAAAAACACATAAGAATTTAATCCATGCAAAAAATTTCCCATATAGAAATGTTTGTTGGTGGGAGAGGTATTGACTGGCTAAAGGGACTGTAACACAATATGGCTTCAAAGAGAACTCAGGTCAGTAATAACTGAAAACTGTTACCAGCATCTCGCAGTTCTGTGGTCTTTAAAGCAAAATAATTTTTACGAGCACATTTAGGAAGATTTATGTAATCAGGCAATATATTACAGATGAAGATAATAAGTCCTCAGAATCTTTTAAGGCAGTAAGACAGACTTCTGATTCTTTCACAGAGACTGTTCCTGTGTTGATTTTGTCCATTCTCTGTCAGTCCAAGGTCATTCACCTTTAATGAACAACTGTCTGATACAATCTGTCAGATGGTTTTATTGCTCTCCAAGCTGTTCATTTGGAGCAAGCTGCAGTAAGACATTGTCAGCTATCCTTGCGTTGCCTTGTGATTTTATACGGTGGGACTTCAATGAATTGTAGTATCTGTTAGCCCAGTCTTAGGTTTTACTTGAAGGGTGTGCTAGCTGATTAGAAATCAACCCTGCAGACACTGAAGTGCAGGATTGTCCTTATTAGCCCAGTGGTTGCTGAGGTGTTGAGGGCTCTCAGTAATCAAAAGCATGAGAAGGAGCTGACTGGGCTGAGCAGGATGTGGGAGACTTGCATATTTTCCCTGTGTGAACAAAACTATGAAAAGCAAAGAAATTAGATAGCAGTGTAATTATACATCTAATTTGTCATGCATACTACATGTGAAACACTTAGCAGGTTCTCAAAGGTGTTTTATCTATGCAGACCTGGAGATCACATGGTATTTATGTCCTGAACCTTCAACTATACTAACAGAGCTGGTGTTTATGAACTCAGGATAGTATATAGCCTCTGAGTTACCACTTGTCATCAAATTCAGTCAAAAGTGGAGCACCTGGTTCAGAAGCATTCTGTTTGCCTTGAAAGGACTTATGTATGTTGTTTGCACTCAGGCCCTGAACAGTATTGGGATGGCAGATTGAAACTGGAGCATGTGTAAGTACTTAACACAAGGACATGCCTTTTAGGGCTTCCTTCTGAGCTGTCTCTTTCTGTGTCCATTCAGTAAAACAGCCCTCTGAGATCCTTTCTTGAAGGGTGATTCTTCCATGAAGTTCATTATGTTGGGTGTGAAGTTTGGGTTTCTTTTTGTGTTTTTTTGTTTGGTTGGTTTTTTTTTTGGGGGGGGGTTGGTTTTTTTTGTTTGTTTCTAAATTGCCAGCTATACCCAAACATGTTTCAGTTTTGGTTTCTACCATATAGGTGTAGTCAATTCTGATGGTAACATTAGGGAAAGTCTGTGTTCTTTTGTGCATTGAGTAAAGGAGTGGATTTTTTTTCATCCTGCAGCTACAATCACTTGGACTGATCTGATTAAGAAGGGACAGCTAAAATTGCATTAGGCTGTGGGATTATATTTCACATTAAATGCTATTTTAGAAAAAAAAAAAAGTTGTTTGACTTGCTCTAAAAGAACTGGTATAACTTTTGGAAGAAGGAATGTATCTTCATCTATCTTCTATGGGTCCCAGAGAAAGAAAAATTAATTTCCATGTGGGCTTCTGCATGCCAGTTTACATTACCACATATTTTCCAGTATTTGAGTCATTATTCAGAGACCAGAAGACAAGGGAAGGGTTGTCTGAAGTTCAGTTGTTTTAACAACTCACTTAAGAATAAGTTTAAATAAAACACTACCTCATGTTTTAGTTCTGTCTGTAGTCTCACTGCTAACACTCAGGGATGTGTCGTGCACTTTGATGTGTGCACATAGCCCACTGGGCAAATAGGTCTTCCTACAGAAGCAAACATCCCTTGAAAAATGCCCTAGGTAGGAGATTTGCATGAAGGAAACAATTTTTTTTCTTTTTATATTGCATATGCATTACAAAAGCACATTGTCTGAAAGCATGGAGAATGATCTCTGAAAGGATTGGGACTAGACATTCAAGCACAGACATCTCTATAGGTTAGTCCCTGCTATCTGAAGCAAAAATGGGGATTTCTACTCACAATAATGGCTTTCATAAGAAAGGCCCATCTTGCACATACTTGCAGAGAAAATAGAAGTACTATCATTGTAGTTTAGTAGAGTAAAAAAAATAAATTACCGTGAAAATTCATGGGCTTCAGGTTTGAGGGGTAACAGCACTATAGAGCACAATATTGCCTTCTTCCAGGCTTCTGTTGGAGATATATTTTTCTAATGTTCATACTGGTGTTACACTAAAGGAACATAAATCCCTGGCTCTACAGGATTCTCTTACTGCTAATGCCAGAACAGTAGCACCTCCACTGACTGCTGGGAACAGCTTCTCCATTACTGCTCCTTTTTGTGTGATTCAGAGCAGCTTTCCTAACTCTTCCTTGAGAATGCCTTGCCTACCTGTGTGGTTATTGTTCACAATATTTACAGTCTTGGGACTTGGAGACCAGTCTAGGCTGTGTTCAGAAGAACAATGTGCCACTTTCCCATTAATTTCAATTGAATTGCATGTGGGATTAATTAGCCCATAGGCAGGAGTGAAAAAGCTGTCCAGTTCATGGACAATTCAATGAATTTTTGCTTTGCTGAAGGTAATTGATTAAAAAGGAGCTGGGGTGACAAGAAAACCTACAGTATCCCAACACTGTGCCATGGATTCAGTATGACTTTAACAGTCTCCTACTTTTACAGATGACTTAATATATTTTTATATTTTTTTAGTTGTATATGGAAAGTCCTGCTGAAAGTTAAATGGGAATTTTCATTTGCTCTGTCCCAGGTTGTACCAAGAGTTCTGTGTAAATCTTCTCCATCTGGAAAGATGAGAAAAAACAGGCACCAGGCTAGAGATTCTCTGTGAAGTTGTCTTGCCTCTCACCCTATTTGCTAAATATTGACCAACTTGTACTCCTGTTGTTCCCAGAATTCATCATGACAGATTCACAGTAATATATACCAGAATCACATACTGCAATAATAAAAGAACAATGCAACATAAATGATAAATGTGTAAGGGGTAACAGAGAATGGCCCAACTGGGACACGATGGGCAAACACCAGCCAGATTACCCTGTCTAGGTGATTGGGGAGAAAGAACTTTAAAACTGTTCCCATGAGAACCGACCTTCACGTGAGAGGAAAGCACAACATTCCTGTCAGAATTGAACCTTCACGTCTGGGGGAAACCATAGCATTGTGATGGTGTAAGGGAGAGACACTGCCAGTCAATCAGGATGGTAAGTCACCCGCTGTCACCCAGTCAGGCTCACGAGTCCAGCAGGGCTGGCTGTATGTGTTGGCCCCACGTGCAGCGACCCAAGATTGGACCTGATGCAGGATATAAGGAAGTGCCTTGGTGGTGCAGGGAGAAGGACATCAAGTGTCCCTTGAAGCTGCAGCGGATGCCCTGAAGACACTGTGCCTGCTTTCCTTCACCGCTCTGATATGGACTTTTATCATCCTGCTGCTGGGAGGTGTTGTGAAGATCCCAGGATTGGTAAGACTCTCTTAAAACCTATTGTATTCCTTACAACAGCCTAGCAAGGCTTTCTCTCTTACAATTGCTATATGCTTGAACACGACTTAGTAAAGCTTTAGCAGTGCTATATGCTGGACATCAGCTTAGCAAGGCTTAAAACAATAAAAGTTATATTATAATTTCTGCTTTGGTGTGGACTCATGTTTGGGCATTGGACTCCTCTTAAAAGAACCCTGTTACTTCAATGGTAACAATAACCTAACAGCTTTGATGAAAGCTGTATCTGATCTCCACAAGTAGACAAGCCTGGAAAGCCCATAGAGTGGCTGTCTTCTGGCAATCAATTGTAATGTCTGTCAAGAATTTAGCCTTGGTGGGAAGGATACAGTGCACAGCTGCCCGCTGATGGACACTTTGAAATCCTTTGAAATCTTTCAGTTTGTTGTGGTTTTGCCTGTGAACATAATGTGGGCATTGCTCCATACAAGTAAAAGAGACATAGTAAAAGTGCTCAGGGTCTGAAGTCTGAAATCCTTAAGTTTTGTATAGGGTTGCTGCGTTAGATCTGTATGGGGAGGAATGACTGGGTACTTCTGGGATTGTTTTCTAATCTAGGTAATAAAGCTCATGTAGGGTGGTTGGACTAGATCTTTCGAGGTCCCTTCCAACTCCTAATGTTCTGTGATTCTGTGATAAGGGACAGTGGATTATATGGCTCCATCGCATAAGAACAAGTTAAGTTTGATGTTTACTGTATTGGAAAAAAGAGCATGTTCCTTTTGTTGTAAAGAAAGTGTATGAGTGTATCACGAACTCTGCATGTGGAACTGTATCCTTTCTTCTGTAAAAGAGGTTTAGTCTTTGTTCTTCTTCATCCATGCATCATCTTTTATTTGGTTTTTTTTCCAAGCATTAACACATATGGTTCTCAGACTTCAAGTCTGTGAACGTGGCAAGTGTTTCCTGAGGAGATGGGGCCTCAAAACAGTGCTGTGACTTCTGTGGGTTTCACGGTATTGTTTGTATTACATGCTTTATATCCAGTTTATGTTCTGGACTTGTTCGTAGCTGTAAGCAGGTGGCTGTAGCTCTTCTCAAGCACACACTAGTTGGAAAAGTGTGTGTTGTAAAAGAATCCCAGGCAGCTCCTAGCAGAGTGGGAGACCCCAGGCTCAATCAAGGTGCTGAGTCAGGGCGTGTTCCCTTGGTGCTCTGCTTGACCTTGAACCCGAGGATAACCCGACGAAGGGCTGTTGGGGTTTCAGACGGGCGGGAAGTTGCTTTCCCGCGTACATTAGTACGCGGGAAAGCAACTTCTACGGGTAGGCTCCCCTCGGGAAGATGCCTGTCGGGCTCGGCTCTTCAGAGACCCGATTCGCGGCGAAGCGGGACAATCGGTACGTCCCGTGCTTCCCGCCTACCCCCTCCAACCCGGAGCTGTGAGGCGAGGCAAGGCAAGGCCAGCGGGGCGAAACCTGCCCCTCCTGGNNNTGGGCGGTCCCAGCGCTCAGCTCGCAGGCGGGCGGCGGGACGGCCCTACCTGCCGCCGCCGCGCCAGGCCCCGCCTCCCTCCTCGGCGCTGCCTCGGGGCGGGGCCCGAGGAAGTGACTTCAGCCGGCGGCGGAGAGGCACAGCAGGGCTGAGCGGAGCATGGCAGCAGCAGTGGCGGCGCGGTCCCTTCTGGCGGTGGGGCGGGTGCGGGCAGGAGGACGGCGGCGCCGGCCCCTACCCGCCGCGGGGGCCGCTCCTTGCTGTACTGTGGCCCCGCAGCAGCAGCAGCCGCAGCCGCCTCCCGACATGAAGAGCTACCTGTGGTCGCGCTACAAGGAGGCCAAGCGAGTCACCAAGGGTGAGCGGCGGGGGGGGGGGGGGGGCCTCCC
>VXBZ01000024.1:350835-438249 GCA_013399135.1 Heliornis fulica
GGCCACTGCGGCAGCGGTTCAGGGGCGGACGCCCCGGGGACTCTGTGGGGGACGGTTGGAGCCTCTGCCCGGCGGGTTTTTCCTCGTGGGTCCGTCCCGCAACCGAGTCCCCGGCACCACCTGGGGTGATCGCGGGGCGGGGGTCACAGTGCTGTCGCGGGGAACACCCTCAGCGCGGTGGAGCCGGTGGACACGGCGCAGAGGGGGTGAGCCCTTCAGCCCGCCGCCCGTCTGACCCCCCCCCAGCCTCCCGGGCTGCAGCTGTTCGGCAGCGCCTTGGGGCAGGAGCCTCCTGTGCTGCGAAACGTGGGCTGGGCGAAGCGACGGGCGTTGGCCGGGCGTTTGAGGGGCTGATGCAGTAGGCTGCTCTTCCAAAAAGTGAAAACGCCGTGAAGTTTCAGGTTACTTGTTCTGTTTTACCCGTGGTTCCATAAAGGTATCGGGAAGCATCGAAGCCAGGGTGAAACCCTAATGGTACTTGGGTGGTGGCACTGGGAAGCGCAGTTCTTCAGCCCAGCTAGGTAGAAACTTAGGGGCCAGGTAGTTCCCTGAAGCATGCTCGCTTCTGCCCTTGCTCTGATGGGAAGAGCATTACCGAGGTGCTCGAATACACGATCTGTAGAGAGCCGAAAGAACAAAAAGCAGCGGGCACTGTGCAACGTCCAGTGTTAAGGCTTGTCCTGTAGTGGCGATGGGTAGTGCTTTTGTCTTGTGTGCTTTGCCCTTTAAAAAACTAAACAAAAACCTACCCCCCCCCCAAAAAAAAAACCCAAACCCATCAAAACCCAACCCCAAACCCGAAGGTAAATATGGTTTTATCCTGCATTTAAGAGTCTTGTGTGTGAGCTGGGGCTTTGCTATGCTGGGAGCAAATGTAGTGTTTGCAGTCGTGACACAGTGGCAGCATTTCACAAGTGGAATGAGAAGCTGTGTAAAATATCTCAGAGGAACACTGTGGTCTTTGAAGGGTTGGATTAGGGGTAGGAAGAAGAGAGTAAATGCCTCAATTTTTTATTTATTTATTTTTTAACTTTTCCAGTTTCGGAAGTTAACTTTTTCTCATCCTAAACTGCACCCAGATAACACTTAAGAGCTGTGGTTAGACAGTTAAGAGAAAAATCAGTCAGTCAGTGGGTGTGGGCTGGCGAAAGATGAGGCGAGTGCTTCTACAATAATTCAGAATATTTTATTGCAACTGAAGCCAACTCGGAGCCGTGGCTTCAAGTATGTGATGTTTCGCTTAGTTACAGCACTGAGATGACAAAACTGTCCTGATTTTGACCCAAGGTTTATAGCACTTGGGTTGCTGTCTGCCAGCCAGAATGTCTGATAGCAACAGTGTACTGTACTGTTTGCTTCCAGGCAGATGCTAGTCAAGCTTTTTGTCATCTGAAATATCCTTATATCTATATATGGGTAGATAAATATCTGTATTTTAAAAACAGATGTTGACTCACCAGGGTGTACAGCTGACATCTGAAAAAATACTTTATGATACGGTAATGGATGTTGTATCATGATTTTGGCAGTTCGCTCACAGCTGTGGTTACAACTTCAAGTTAATCAAATGATTCGTGGCACTTCTTACAGAATAAGAGTGTTTGCCTTAACAGTAATGTATCAGATAGTGCTTGATTATTTTTTTACATCAACTGAGCATAACATTTACTTTGTGTATTACTATAAGCAATGACTAGAGACAGTAGAAGCTACTATTTTGATTGAGGCTTATTTTGTTAAATCCCCTGAAATGAAATAGATAGTTTGTCATGTAAGCTTAAAGATGGGGAACTCCTGGGATCTTTTTTTTTGTGAAAGAGATTCCTGACTTTATTTGAAACTTGCAATTAAACTCTCTGAAGTTGCTATTTTTTCTTGAAAATTAAAAGTCTTGAATGTCTGCACCTGATAAAGTTGAATGGTTTTAGGTTACAGGCTGTTACTGGGCATCTGCTTAAGTTTCTTATTGTGCAGCACTCTAAGGCATTGCTTTTGCACAAGAAATGTTATTTCCCTTCATGTGAGTTGACAGGAGTTTTTTTTTAAACAAAGTACTGTCTTTCTAACAGATTTGGAGTCCTCACACCTGCTTGCTTTTTGAGATGGTTTTCTCCCATGACAGAGCACATAGTGTGCGGGTCCTCGGAGCTGAAGGTGTTGAGATGGACTTGACCAATTCCTTCTAGACATATCTGTAGAAAGTAACCAAAGCATATCCCCTTTAAACACACCCTTCCAAACACAGATTTTAACATGAAAGCTCCCACTTTCCCTCCACCCTCCTTGCCCATGAGTGAGGAAGTCTGCATTATAAAGATAGTACATAGGAAGGAAAAAGGGCTTATGTTTTATGCTTCTAGGAGGGTAGCATTTAGTCTCCTAATGTTGCTTTTCTGAGGTTTTTAAACAAGAAATACAAACGTCCTTAATACTGATATTGGTGTTAGCCTGAAAGTTACTTGATGTGTTACTCTATAAGGTGGTCTTAACTTCTCAGTGTAATTTTCAAACAAGTTTTAAGAGTATACCCTTAAAAAGAGGAAGTGATTTACACATGCTAGGAATATGTGTTTGGAAACTAGCAGAGTATTTTTGGTTTCCTGATTTTATGGAAGATCAGTAAGCATAGCAATGTATATGTATGTCACTTCTGTTTGGAAAGTATGGTGGTCACTTAAAGTTTACTTATGTGAGTTGAAATTGAGTAATGTAACATTGAAATGGTGAAACAAAAGAAATTAAAGCAATGACAAATTGCTTTAATTAATGACAAATTGCTTAATTAGAACAATACCAGTTATGATTCTGGGGCAGAAACTGCCTCAAATAGTGGGAGGAGAAGACAAGATTCTTATAATAATAATATTCTTCTCCAACTCCAAAGTTCATTTTCAAAAGCAGTAATAAGTATGTTAATAGAGTTAATAAAAATTATATGCATGAGCCTGGTATTCTCTGATGAGCAAAATGCTGAAATACAAAGTGTATTTCAAATAATGACAGTGGCTTACCAGGACAAGTTAGAGACAGTATTTTCAATTGCATCATGTTGTGAAGAGTTAGCTGGCTAGAGAGAATGAGTTTGATAGTTTCCATTATCATTTATCTATATTTAGAAATTGCTAATGGATTTCTGTGTATTCATTTAAATAAGACTAAAAGCCTGGTATAATTTTCGTGGTTGTTTTTTTTTCTTCTCTCCCCTGTTCCTAGAGTTGGTTCCTTCAATTATGAGTAACATGCTGAATCCAGATGCTATTTTTTCAAACAATGAAATGAGCCTGTCCGATATTGAAATTTACGGTTTTGATTATGACTACACATTGGTCTTTTATTCTAAACATCTGCACACGCTGATTTTCAATGCTGCTCGAGATCTTCTTATTAATGAGCACAGGGTAAGTAAAAATTAATGGAACAGCAATAAGAATGGAATAACTCATCTTTTCATGTCCCAGTCCTAGATTGGCTCCCTTATAACACATTTTATATGACAGCTACATATGAACCGCACAAGTCCTGGTTTATTTGCAGATGCAGTTTTGAACAGAGCTCGATGTGTCAACTATCAAGGAATAGACTTTTATTTGGTGGTGGTGGTGGGACAGTTTTGGGGTTTTTTTCTCCTGATTGTCAATTATTGAAGTCAGCCTACTAGGTAAGAAGCTTCTAAGTTACTGTTACTCTGTTGCACGCATTCCTGGGAGTGCAGTGATTAATTTCCATATGGAATATTTATAGCCTGACTTCTTACGAGGTCTTTCATTGCACTGTGTGCTTGCGAGGTGCTCTGTATGTGCCCTCTGTACGTGCCCAGTGTTTCAGCTGAGCTAGCGGAAGGGGCAGCCTGTGCAGTGACACTGTACTGAGGGGCTGGCTGCAGATGAGCCCCAAGTTGATTGTTCAGCTCAGCAGTCCCTTAAAAGGAAGCTCTGTCCTGTTGCCTTGCCGAGTGGCGTGTTTGCGTCGGTGACCAGTGGACATCCAAGCAGTTTGGAGGTGGTTGCTGTGTTATGTGGGGATAGAAGAAGTTGTTGCATGTCAGGGAGTGAGGGGGAGATGGGTCACTTGGAAAACTGAAGGTATTGGAGGGAAAAAGATTGAAGAAAACATGGAAGTAGAGGTGGAAGATTTATGGAACTGAAGGACTTATGGGACAAGGTGGGAGGAGATGAAAAGTCCAGCAGGTAGCTTATTAATTAAAACTGCTTTTGTATTTTATATAACCTAAGCCTGAATGAGGGGTGTTGTTATGCTTTCATATTTGAATCTAAAGGTTAGGAGCTATATATAAACATCTATAAATAACACTGGAAGCACAAACAAAACTTCATGGGTGCTATGAGCATACACAACTTGATCCCCCTAAAATGTTGGTGTATCTTGGTAGCAGTCTTACTCAAGCATGTGTAAATATGCTTTTTTAAAGCTATGTTGTTCTTGTAAAAATGAAATAAAAAATTTACTGTAGTAGTCAAGGTTAAGTCTTGTAAACATAATCTGAAGCAGTGCTCTGTCTTTATTATTTGAATGAATTCAGGTAGTAATAACTTCCCAGTTTGTCTTGATTAAAATCTCTGAGTTCTAATAAATGAAGATGTAATTACTTTTTGAGACAGCTTATTGGAATATATTATCTCCTGTTGGGATTTATTGAAGGACAAAATTTTTTATTAATGTTATCTCTGTAGCTGCTTATTCTGTTAATGTTTTTCTTGCCTTTAACATTATAAAAACCTTCTAGATAGTATTGCCCATTATGACTGTTGCAGCCTAAAAGATGGCCAATTTTGGTCATGGCAGTGTAAGGTAATTCAGAAATTGCAAAATGCTGTGTAGGAGGCAAGGAATTTTGAAGTGTGTCCAAGAGAATAAACTTCAATTTAATGCTAATCTCAAAAGTGGCAGCAAGTGTTGCATGTAAACTCTTCTTTTGGGGTTTATTTCTCTCCTAATGTACGGGCCTTGTGCTGCCTTATCTGGGCTGCTATTTCAGCCCAGATAGATGTATCCCCACCAAAAGTCAGGTAGGCAAACAGTGCAACTTTAACTTTTTGTTGTTGTTGTTGTTTGTTTTTTTTTTTTTTTTGTTTATAATGAAGCTTTGATTTGTGTGTTGAAGTAGACTTTTCTCATGCGTACTGGCATGCATGCAAAAAGAGAGTCTTCTAGAAGAAAAAGGAGGGAAGTCAAGGAAGCAGAAATTTAAAACCCCAAAAACTTCCCTGGTTGGCATGTGACATGCTGCTTTGGGGCATTTGCAGTATGCTGTAGTTTGTAGTTGATCACACCCTCTATTCCTCCCCGATGTTCGTAATTTTTTCCTGCTCTGCTTCACATTCCTCGACAAAATCTATACATCTTCCCAACCCATGTGTAGGCTTTTGATGCTGTTCTTCAGATCAGTAGCCATGTTTTCTGGAAGCAGCAATAGAGATGATAGTCTGGAAGTTGAGAGAAAGAACTATTTAGTTTAACTGCAGATGCCTGTGCTCAGTATAAGCACAACCTACAGCAGCTGCAGCAAATCCTTTTCAGCATAGGTTAAAACTTTGTGGAGAAACTGGGATTTTATTTATTATTTTTATTGTCATTTTAATTTTCTTATCTTAAAGTAACTAGAGCCTCTATTGGAGCTGTATGGTCTACCTTTTCCACAAAGGCTTGTAAATTGGTCATATACATATGGAGTCTTTTGTAGAGGTGGAAAATATACTGGGGTGCATTTGTCAAGTTCTAAGACTGGTGTAGCCTGTGGGAGGGAAACAAAGGATCACCTTTCAGCTGATTAGTCAAATAATAATAGTTTTCTCAAGCCTTGTCAGAAATGACTGAAGAATTTTAATTATTAAGAACAAATGAACAAAGCCCTGAGCTCAAGGCACCTATCTAATGATTTTTTTTTTTTTCCTGGCTAACCTATACTTGAAGCAGGAAAAAATTATAATTGACTGAAAAGCAATAGAAAACTCTCTAGGAGGTGGTGTGAGCTACCTCTGCTGTCTCTAAAGAACCTGATGAAAGACTGCGTGGTGCAGACATTCAATTCACATGCATCTCTAAATGACCAGGTGTTAAAAATGCTGTCCAGGGTACATATAGTTGGGTCTCTGTGCTGTTCTCCCAACTCACCCTTTAATGCCCAACTTGTGTTCAGGAGTTGATCTTTGTGACATAGGGTATCCTGAGGAAAGGCCTGGTTAGGAGGCCTGGGCACCCAGCTTCTCCAGGTAACACTAGCTGTAGTGGAGTCTCTTCTTCCTTCCTCCCCACCTATGTTTATTTGCAATCTACCATATCTTTAAACATCCTTGGAGTCCGCATTGCAAAGAGGACAATCTAGGATCAGGAGTGTGATCTGCACCAAGGGAGTCAAAAGAGAGAGCTGTGCCGCTGCTTTTAATTCTTGAAAATGCCAGAGACTTTTTTTTTTTCCTTGATATTGATGATGATGTATTGCTTTTTTCTTTCGCTAAAAGTGAGCAGTAAATTTCAGGTATCTGTAAATTGGGCTACGTTCTTGGGTTTCTAGCTAGAAGGTTGAGTTGGAAGCTGTATAGTTTGTTTCATGGGGAGACTTCACAGTGCGGGGTACCTCAGCTATTAAATTTTAGGAAGCTAATAAAATGTAGCTTGCTTTCAAAGGTGCATATAAAAAAAAAACAACTAGTCTTTTGTTCAAAAATGTTCAAAGGTGATGACTGCAGAACACCTAGATGTCCAACTTTAGGTATTGTGTTTGAATTAAATTCAATACACTAGTGTTTGGGAAAAAAAAAAGTTTGACTTGTCTTGCACCATACCTATGTTCCTGCAAATCTTATGAATGTATTAAAAAGCCTCTAATGAAAATGATAACTGTAGAAAACGTGGGCTTTTGAAATACTTTAGAAATAGGGTTTTTTTACTTGCTTTTCTTTGTTATGGATTTAAAATAAAATCATTGCTCTCTTTTTCTCAGTATCCTGCAGAAATAAGAAAATATGATTATGATCCTAATTTCGCAATCCGAGGACTTCATTATGATGTGCACCGGGTATGTATAAACTCCCTGATGAGTTATATTGTGCTGAGAACCAAGCCAAAGAAAATAAGTAGGGCATTTAAGTCCTCCAACTTTTCATTCTGACTTGATGTGTAAGGATGTTTTGTATTTTTCTTTCAGAGCAAGTTTGATTATTATTTTTTTAAAGATGTTTTTAACAGTTCTTAAGTATAGAATGCTTTGGATGTTTTTCTCTCATGGTCAGGGGAGTGAGAAGACAGCTTACAGAGTGCCAGGGAGTAAACGTAAGCAGGCAGCTGCTAGTAAGAGAAATTATTTCTTCATGACTTAGCTCAGGTCACTGGACAATGTTTTCTTTGTGACTTGGCAAGCCCTAGGCAAAAGCCATTGATAAAAGTATTTTGGTAGCTATGAAGGGAGTTGATGTGAACGTGCTCAGGCATTCTTGAGACAGAAATGGTATAAATAAAATTGTTTTGATTTTTATGATTTCATGTCTGATAATTGATGTAATAAAACCTGATTATTTTTCCTCCCTGCAAGGCATTATTAATGAAGATTGATGCTTTTCATTACATTCAGCTGGGAACAGTTTACAGGTGGGTAAAATTATTTCCTATTTATAATAAAATATATACTTTTGTGGGATTTTTAAAATCTTTTAGTTGCATTTATTAGTATTTCTCTTAGGTTTGTATCAGGAACAGGGCTCTGCAAAGCACAGACCTGAGTGAACATTGCAGTCATACTGGAAGAGGGCTTCTTTGCACCTCTGTGTACAGGCAGACACATGCACACACTTACTGACTGGTAGAGTGCAGCTGATTTCCCCAGTTTCGAGCTGGGAAGTTGGCAAGCTGGTTGGTCACATACTGCTGACTCGCTTTGTTTCCGGCTGTTAAATTGTGCTGAAAGACATCTGAAAATACACTGATGACTTCTCTGCTGTTGCTTTCTATGTAAATAATTGTTGCAGAGTGCCTGTTACGGTGATTTTTTTTTTTTTTTTTGGTGTTATTTTGGTAGATGTGCAAGAGGTTTGCACAGAGCTTTTAAGTTTGAGCATATCAACCACATCTTACTTGCAGAATGAAGCACAGCTGCTCTATGTCCATACAGCCTGACACTTTGAGTTTGCTGAATCGATGTAAAATTGGCATTCTGTTCTTTGTTACGTGATACAGAGAGAGTGTGTTACCTTTGTCGGGTGAGTTATTGGTATGGCCAGCTCACTGTAATGAAGCAGTGCATGTTTGACTGACACGAACACCAGGCTGTACTTGATTTTTAAATTAAACAAGCTTGAGCACCTTTCTTAATGTCATTGGACAAAAAGTTTTCTTTTGGGGCCAAACAATAATACAGCCTTGAGGTGATTTGCGTTCGGGAGTACAAAATGATGGTAATGTGCTCCTTACTACTTTTTGTTTGCTGGTCAGGCAGGTAGGTGGCTGATTCAGCCATAGTGGGGGATCTGGTAGGTGGCTGATTCAGCCATAGTGGGGGATCTGTTCTTCTGTGTTAATCTGAGACACCCTCAGGGAAGGAGGGAAGGAAAGTGAAAGAGGAAACAAGATGGCACGGTCCAGAATTAGCCTCATACAGTCAGTGTAGTAGCTATCTAAAGCTACACCACCAGTGTAATCTGTATGTACCACCTGAGTCTGAGTGAAACTTTGATTTATTTGTGGTTTATACCTGCTAATGTAGACTAATCATTGTGTACTTCAACTGAAAAAAACCTGTTCCTGTGGTTTTTGAAGGAATTGTTGGTGCAGGGCTAGGAATGAGCCAGTGAGCTTGTTAGGAGGGTTGCTGGTTGTGGAGCTATTTAAAAAGGCTGTCACACTTTCACACTTTTTCACTGTGAAAAATGCTAATTTTCTAGATTAAGGGCAGGTGAAGTAATGAAAAAGCCCTCCACTTATCTGTAAAGTTATGTAATAGAAATACTAAGGTTGGTATGAATGGAAAGCTTAATATGTGAGAGCACCAGATAGAAGGGACAAAAGGATGGAATGTGTTGGTGGTACCTGGATCAGTTGGTCTTCAAGAAATCAGCATATCTCCATGCCATTTCTTCAGCGTACCATATGAGCGTGAGGGGAGCAAAAAAGATGCTGAAGGCTTTGAGAGATGCTGTTAGAAACAACAGTGTTGTGACTGGAACCATATAGTAACCTAGATGAGAAGAAAAATGGGTAGTGAGTCCATCAGCAGGGTTGACTTATGACTCGGATTGGGGAAAAATAATGAAGCAGAAGATGACAGTTGCTGTCAACTCCTAGTACAAAAGACACATATGAAGTCAGCACATTTTGACTGAGAAAACTGAAGAGGTGTGAGATGTGTTGAAGACCTGGTGTTCCTTGTTCTCCATATCACCCACAACAGCTCTGGACAGACTGTTAGGGCATCCATCTTGGTACTTGTGAGCATGTGTGAAGTAGAGTATGAAAGGTACCATTTCACTTAATACTTCCTTTTAGTTTGGTTTAAAACAAGATTACCTTTCTCTTCTGTACTAACACTGAGCTTTGCTGTGGGTTGCTGCACATCTGTAGTTCTTAGTTTTAACCTTCCATGTGTTCTCTGTGTGTGTATGTCAGTGATAACCCCTGAAAGCAGCAGGACTTGCCCAAGCATGCAACCTCACTTGCACTGAGAGGTGTAAGCATTTCTGGTATTCCTCTGCCAATCCACGTCTCCAAGAGCAGTGTTGGGAGCACTGCTGTGCGTGGACTGGGGTGCTCTTAGTGTGGGCTGTCCATGCTGTCAGTGGAATAAAATAAACTGTAGTTATACAGCTGGACTGTGAACTGTGTCAAGACTGTGGGTCTTCTGGTAAAACTAACCTACACCTTTGCCAGCACAGTGCTCTCTCCTTTGTGAATTTTGCATGTTTCTGTTGTCCTCTCTTCACTTTTGCTTAAGTAGCTCCTGATCCACACATGTTGTCTAAAGACAGTGCAGTATTCAAATGCCACTTGGCATAGCTGCCTGCAGACTGGAAGATGAATCAGTCCTCCTCAGTCCTGATCATATACTAAATAATATGTTTAACATTTTGTTTGCATTTTTTTGCATTTACTGTTGTGGAGTAGGTGATGCTGAACTTGGCATGTTACAGATCCAGTGTTATCTGCCCAGTTTGGTGGTGTTTTATTTTTTCTGTTTCTGACTTGAATGCTGGAGTCCTATGTGCAGTAGCACAGAGCCTACACGCAAGTTGATGTCTTGTTGAGAAGCACGGTAAAGGAGCTAGGTAACATTGGATGCTGCTGCCATAGCAGCCCCAAAAAGGCTCATGTATCGTGCCCTTCCATTGCAAGCTGATGTGGGTGCTAACACTTGAAAGTAATAGGCTTATTAGTTAATTTTTTTAAATGCCTCACAGCACTTCTGGGTAATAGCAAGACAAGGAGGTGTGAAATAACTGTTTTTCCGCAGAAAAACTCTAAGTAGGCTTAAAAAGGGGGACCAGATAATCTCATTTTCTTTTGTATTCTTTAATCTGAAGCAGAACTCAACATTTCTGTGTCCTCTGGTGAGGATGTTTGCATGCCTACAGTGGTTTAGATGCTTTAGTGTGAGATGCTTGATACTGTAAACATTCAAACTAAAGATTTTAATCTCTTAATAATTTATAAAGAAGCTCTGGGGAGAGGTGATATCTTCTCCATTTGTAGTTATACTTCTATATTGTAATTACTTGTAAAAAATTCTTCTACTAATCTTAAATTTTGGGAAAACTTCGCTGCTGATACAGTTTAAAATAATTTGGTTTTTTTGTTAAAGATGTTTTTCTTTCCCTTAAATTTTCAAAGGCATACTACAGAATAATTCTCTTTAAGCGCTATCACATCATCAGTGCTGTGTGAAACAAATAGAAGAGAAATTACTTTGTGTTAAGAAACTGAAAGCTCTAACTACTTACAAACCCTCGAGGCATAGTTTCAGTGGAGACTAATTAACTGTTTTCCTGTAAGAAAGTAAAAATGACTTAAAATTGGAATGTGTTCTGTGTGCCTCAGCCTGTTAAAGTGTTACTTGTTCGTAAAGGAAAGATGCTGTTTTAACTTACACTGAAGTGTTCCTATGACATTATTAGTGTATTCATGAGCTCTGAGTGTTAATCAGTCAGATTTTCATTTGATAATTACTTGAAAAATTTCAGTTTGACTTTTGAACTAAAGCTGACGTTCTTTTCTAGAGGCCTCAGTGTTGTTCCAGACGAAGAAGTCATTGCGATGTATGATGGTTCCCACGTCCCTTTAGAACAAATGAGTGACTTCTATGGAAAGGTAAAACCACAAACTGCTCTTTAGAAGTGATTTTTGTTGTTGGTGGTGATGTGTATGGTAGGGGTAGTGGTGTTTGGTTTTTTTTTTCCTTACTAGCAGTTATATTTTCTCAACACGATTGAGTTACAATGCTAGATGTAAAGTTTGCCCTCTAAAGTGACAAATGCCTTTTCTTTCTCCCACTTGCTGTAGTTTCTTCTTTCACTGTTCCTGTGCCCAGTCATACAGACAGAGAAGTAGAACATAGAAAAATCAAGTGAGTTGCTCAATGTTGCGCAGCAAATCTGATAAAGGCTGGGAAGTGAACCACATCTGGTGCCTTACCCTGGCTGTGTACTTCTTTCTGGTGGTCTAATGGCTTAGCTGGTGTGGCAGCCAGTAAATGTGTGGAGGCATTTCTTGTGTATAAGCTGATGTAGTGACAGAGGATTTGACAAAAGATGAATGATAAAATGTTGCCCCTCTTACTTGTGGGCCTGTATTTTGCCCCTTTGACTTGTGGGCCTGTATTTTGCCCCTTTGACTTGTGGGCCTGTATTTTGCCCCTCTTACTTGTGGCTGCTAGTCCCATATTGAAATGAAAGGCTCTTTGTGCTGTGGAGCGTTTTGTTGCTTTCACACTTAGTTTAAGGAGTTGAACTTAGAATTCTCAAATCTGGTCTTGCAGCAGTTCTGAACATTGCCCTGGTGTTCCCAGTGAATGCCTTGGACTCTGCACCTCTGTGCTTTCCTTGATCTTGGAAAGGACAGGGACAGGACAAGAAGCTGTGGGCACAAACTGAAACACAGCTTTCCTCTGAGCATCAGGAAACACTTCCTTTACCGTGAGGGTGGCTGAATGGTGGCATGGGTTTGTTGCCCAGTGAAGTTGTGGAGTCTCCATCCTTGGAGCTATTGAGAAGCCATCTGGACAAAGTCTTAGGCAGCTGGTTCTAGGTTGTCCTGCTTGAACAGGAGAATTGGACAAGATGACCTTCATAGGTGCTTTGCAACTTCAACCATTCTGTATTTCTGTGATCTCAACTAGTGTGCTGTCTTGATCTGGTTCCTTTATCTCTCTTCTTGAGAAGTATTTGTTTTTTATTTGCTCTTGTATAATGAGATTCTCCACTTCTGTGAAACTTCACTGGAGTTACAGCTTTTGCAGACTGGAGATATTTTCCTCTGTTGATGGATGGGTTATTTAGATTTGCACAACTCTTTATTCTCTCTTTTCAAGGAGGTAAATGGTTTTGCAGCCCTAATCAGTATTCCACTTATTAAAAAAAAAACCTACTCAGAATGAACCAACAACAAAACCTTCATCCCCATCACTTACTGCTATAAGTGCAGACTTCCAGCTAAGGCCTGTTAAGTAGTTCTTTTGACTTTTATCTGGGTGCTGCCTTTTTATGTGTTTATGAATTGAAATACTGCTCTGAAGAGTAATGAGTCGTGATTAATTCTAAAATAAAGCTAGCCTTTTTGTTGGAGTCTCTTTTGAACTAACAGACTCTCAATAAAATATCTAAAACTACGTGAACAGTGATTGCAAAAGCTGAATATCTGCAGCTAAGATGACATGCTTAATCTGAATGAATGAGAGTCATCTAAGATGAGAAATGCCTGACTTTTTTTTTTTTTTTTCCTTTTCCCACCCCTGTAGAGCTCCCAAGGAAATACAATGAAGCAATTCATGGATATATTTTCCTTGCCGGAAATGACACTGCTTTCTTGTGTGAATGAATACTTTTTGAAAAACAACATAGACTATGAGCCTGTTCATCTGTACAAAGATGTCAAGGTACTAGCTTTGAAGATTTACGCAAACCTCTACCTTTGTGCGTCATCTTCATAAGGGCTTCAGGAAGCTTCAGCCTGTTGTATGAACTCCCGTGAAATACCTCAAATTTAGGTTTTCTATAGAGCAATTATTGCTATTCAACCATAAATACAAGCAAAATGAAGGTGAATTTTGGAAAAGAAACTTAGGGTGATTTGAAAAGTTGTTTTAATTCTGACCTTCTGGGGCTGTTGTTCTTTCTGTAGGTTTGAGGTGCGAATGGGGAAAGTAAGAGCTCTTTTTGTTTTTTGTTTGTACATATGATGTGTGTATGTTGATAAAGCTCCTTTTGATTGTTATTAAAGATATACTTTTCTCTCTGGCAGGAATTGTAAGAGGCTATAGGGAACTGCTGCTGTCTATCTTTCCTAGTACAAGATAGTTTGCTGCCTCTTGCATTTGGCATACCTTTCTCCTGTTTCCTCTCTTCCTCCTCCTCCAGAAAAATCTAGTAATAATGACTCATTTGACCATCTTGATTCCCCAGGATGTGTCCTGCAGAGGAGATAAAAATTACATCATGTTTTTTTAAAATCAGAAGAGGTTATGCCCAAGCTGATGGTATTTGTCTGCACAAACTTTCCATTCAAAACCTTTTCCTGGCCCTTTGCTGACTTGTATTAAACTTGTGTGGTTGCTCAGCACATGTGATGCACTTGAGTGTTGAATCTTACTCTTTGCCAAGTAGGTCAGATAGGTTTTAAGAAACTTTTGACCTCCAAAGTAGTTTTTCCCTTTTGTCTATGGCTACATAGAGTCAGAAGGCTGGGTTTTTTTTTGTGATTTCTGATGAAGTACTGGTAGAAACCTCTACACTGCTCAGCATTGCCAACAATTTGGAAGCCCTGTAGTGGCATTTTTTGGAGGATTTTTAGGATGTACTCAATGTAAGTACCAAAATGGCAGTACCACTGCTACACGCAAGTGGTCTGGTGCAACGTTGGCTCAGGAGAGCTGCCACATGCTTTTAGAGCTCCATCTAGGTACTTTGCTTAAACATGTAGCTTCTTTTGTTTCTTCATAAACTTTTTTTAATAAACTGAGCATTAGTTAGTGACCATAATCTAAAAATCTATCTGACTTAAAGATCTTGGGTTTTCTTCCCATAAGAGGAAAGGAATGTTTTCAGCATCAAAGTTCATTAGAAATCTGTGATGGCTCCGCATCTGCAGAGGGCTTTCACCCCACTTCACTCTTCTGAGTGCTCTTTCACATTTGTTGTGTAAAAGAGCCCCTTTGCCTGCAATGTTGTGTACTAACCTAAAGTAGGAAGTTAGTTTCTTAGAGGACCGGTTCTTTGGTGATGACATATACATAATGAACATCACGTGACATTTCTGTAAAGTTGAAAGTGTAATTCAGAGAAAGGGATTGTTTTAAAAACAAATCACTGCTGCTATGCAGTGAGCATGCTTTTTATCGTTGAAAAGGCTTTCTCCGTTTTTTAGTGTTCTCTTGCTTTCCTGACAGGATTCAATCAGGGATGTCCACATCAAAGGAATAATGTACAGAGCGATTGAAGCAGATATTGGTAAGTACTAATGAGATCATCTGTCGGAGCTGTTTTTCACTGATAATACAGTGATCTTTATGAATTCCCTATTTAAGATTATAAATTCTAAATTTTAAAGCTTGAGTTATTTCCCCTTGCGTGAGATGCTTTTGTTAGGTATAAGCTCATGTTCTGCACCTTTGGTTGAATGCAGAGAAAATTATTGTGGAAAACTCTTTGAATTAATACTGTGTTTTCCTCAATCCTCACAGAGAAATACATCTGCTATGCTGAACAAACTCGTGCTGTGTTAGCTAAGCTGGCTGATCATGGCAAGAAGATGTTTCTCATCACAAATAGTCCCAGCAGCTTTGTGTAAGTGAACAGTTGTTTGTTGTGTTTGTAAAGAGTGGGGACAATCAGGTTCTTGAAATTAATTAATTGTATTGCTCACATAACCAGTTCTGTTACACTTCACTGTTAATATCCCTCTGTCCTTTTCAGGGACAAAGGCATGAAGTTCATAGTTGGCAAGGACTGGAGAGATCTCTTTGATGTGGTCATTGTACAAGCTGATAAGCCAAACTTTTTCAATGATAAGAGAAGGTGGGTATTTAGTAACAAACAATTCAAGCAGCTTATTCCATGTTCAGGCTGTAGAGCATGTTTTGAAATACTTTGAATACAATATAAAACTGTATTTGATGAGGTCCTGTGTAAGTTCATTACATAATGCAACGGCACCGACTTCTGAAGTCCAGATGTTTGCTGTTTCTTGCCTTAGAAAGTTCCAGCAGCTATAACAAATCTGCTGGACCGAGTTAGGATTATAGAATCTGTTTTTAACATCTTGGTTTGTAAGTTGGTTAAATGTATTCCTTTCTTGATATATCCTTCCTAATAAACCTAAGAAATTTTCATGCCTCTCAGAATCTGCTACTTATCTGGAAATGTCTTTCATTGCTTCTGGGTGTGGTGGTTTTTTTTTTCTTTTTTTTTTTTGTTTTTTTTTTTTTTGTGTGTGTGTGGTTTTTTTGGTTTGTGGGGTTGTGGTTTTGGTCCCCCATCCCCCACATGTAATATTTAAAGGGCAGACTGGCTGACAGGCTGGAGTGTTTGGACCTGTTTAATGAAGGAAACACATTCCTAATGCATATGCAGTACTCTTACACTTGAAAAAGACCCGTTCCTTTATGTGTGCTTAGGATTTGAAAGTGCCATAGAGGAAGGAGGGATTTTATTTTCCCCTCTACTATTTTTTCATTTAATTTTAAAAAGAACTTTGCTGTACTCTTGCCCCAAGACCTTTGCCCCGTTCTACAGTTGTAGTAAATGAGGTATTGGACAAGATTTTTACACTTTGTCACTTCTTTTGTGTTCTTGCCTTATTAATGGCAGACAATTAGTTTCTTCCCCTCTGCGATCCCTGTCTTAGTTCTAATGAGATGTTCTCAAACTCTGTTATAGATATCGTGGGTATAGTGGAGGGGAGACATTGCATTTCACTGGCTAAAACAAAGTTTTGTAGCTCTGCTTTTTGTGTCTATTTCAAAACATTCGGATACTAGAGAGCATGTTTCTCTTCTGAAAGATGAATCTTTTTTCACATTAGAATATTAATGTCCTCCTAAAAGGTGACAGAATTTCTACAGCATTCTTAATAGTTGTCTATCATTCTGCTCTAGACCGTTTCGGAAGGTGAATGAAAGGGGAGTGTTGCTTTGGGACAAAATTCACAAGCTGCAGAAAGGTCAGATTTACAAACAGGTATGCTTTCGATAAACCCTTTCAGTTCAAATTTAATACCTGTTTCCTAGACTCCCAGGCTTCTTTAGATACCTGCTTTTAAAAAGCCTTTATAGTATGTTTAAGGGAGTTATTTTAATGAGTGAAGTGGTACAAATTCATTGTTGGCATTGCATGTCTGCAGTTTACTTGCCTCTTCAAGTGGTAGTATAGAAGTTGCCCTTAAAATACAAGATCAGTAATAAATAAACTGTTGAGATTCTTGATATGAAAATATTTGTAGGACTGTAATAAATTTGCTTTATGCCTCTGAAGGTGTAAGTTATGTGCTGCTATGATGAAAGTGTCACTGTTCCTGCAGGGTAACTTGTACGAATTTCTGAAGCTTACTGGCTGGAGGGGCTCTAAGGTTCTCTACTTTGGTGATCACATTTACAGTGACTTGGCAGTAAGTAGTTTACTTTCACAAAATAAGATAAAAGGTGAGGCTTTTTGGTTTTTTTTTTTCCTCTCTTCATCCCCAGTTATACAGTGGGATGTTTGGTTTGAGACTTCTAAATACAACATAACTTGAGTTGGTAGTTAAGCCATATTGCTTTTCCTGTAAAAAAGAGAATGTGGTGCCGTACAAGGCTGACCGTGTTTTCCTCCTGATCTGTAGGACTGAACTTGTTTAGAAGTGCACTCTGGAATGAATGTGTTTTGAATCACAGACTGGTTTGAGTTGGAAGGGACCTCAAGGCCATCTAGTTCCAACCCCCTGACATGGGCAGGGACACCCTTCACTAGACCAGGTTGCCCCAAGCCCCATCCAGCCTGGCCTTGAATACTGCCAAGGAGGGGGGAACCACAGCTTCTTAGGGAAACCTGTGCCAGGGCCTCAGCACCCTCACAGGGAAGAATTTCTTCCTAATACTGCGTGGAAATCTACCCTCCTCTGGCTTAAAGCCATTACCACTCATCCTATCACTCCATGCCCTAGCAAACAATCCTCCTCCAGCTTTCTTGTCAGCCCCTTCAGGTACTGGAAGGCTGCTGTAAGGTCTTCCCGGAGCCTTGAGTAAGCACAGATATCCAAATGTACAGGATGTGGCTGATTTGGATGATATTTACTACCAAGTGTAGTAGGAGCTGAATGAACTGTTCTGAATGGCAGGAGTCAATCTTCTTTCACTAATGGTAAACTTTCTTCTTGAGATCTTGTTATGGATTTTAGCCCCACTCTCACAGCATTTTTCTTGCTACTTTACAAACAAATGTACCATTACGTGTTACTTCAGACCAAGCGACCACCACCTAACTCTTCTGTAATTGATTACATTATGAATGTCTGGATATGACTTTGCTCAGCCAAGCTGTGGTAATGTGCTTCAGCAGCAACAGATGTTAATGTTTTTTGTCCCAATCTGATTTTAAAAACAGAAGTAAGTGTGGGTGCTTCAGAAGGCTGAGGGCCAAAAGAAGGAGGAGGCAGTTCCGTTCTTCTCTGGCACTATGGAGGGGAGAGCACAGGTGGCAGCTGGTTCATCCTGTACGTGTCAGGAGATGATGGGATAGCTGGAGGTCCTCACTGGCCTCTTCTATCAGCTGAGTGCATGGATAAATACCACAGGAGCAAGGCACAGTTTCTTCCAGATACTTCTGTCATCAACAGAGGCCTCTTGCACATGAGGAATTTCCTACTGTTTTATTAACCTTAACAAATTAGTGCTTATATGTTCTTGCTTCTCTCTTTCTTTAAAACTCTGGGATTTGAAGCTTACTTGGAAACCGTTAAGTCCCACTGTTTAATTTCTGCTTATACACAAGAAGCACTTAAATTAGTGCCTCTTTGGGACACACAATGGTCAGATTCTTCAGTTCTTTTAAGTAGTTCTTTCTAAGACTAATACTTTCATTTTGCAATTCTTGGTAAATAGGATTTGACCCTGAAGCATGGTTGGCGCACTGGTGCAATTATTCCAGAGTTACGATCAGAGATTAAAATCATGAACACAGAGAAGTACATTCAAACCATGACCTGGCTGCAAACCTTGACAGGATTACTGGAACACATGCAGGTTTGTTTTGTGGGTCTAATCAGCCCTGTACAGCAGGAGGGATTCTGCCAAGTTTTTTAAACACTGGACACTGATGTTGCAAGTACTTTGTCATAGTAAATTTAAAAGTTTTGACTGTAGATAGATGGAGTTATTTATATGGCTAGTTAATAAGAGCTTTCTCAATCTTGTTCCCTTCCTCTGCTGGTCAAACTGGATTGATTCCTGCTTTTGTGTGTTTGAAATGGATGTGGATGTCTTCTGCATACTGATTTCTAAAGCATGCAGTCGTCCCGTTAGCTGCTGAGGGTTTATGAATGGAAAGGCTCATCTTTGAGGGCATCCTTAGTTACCTGCCATCCATTATTTACATTCCAGGTTCATCGTGATCCTGACTCACAGATGATTTTAGAAGAATGGAAGAAGGAAAGAAAAGAAATGAGGTAAGACACGGGAGATGAAGGATTTGCAGTATATACATCATGGTAGCCACACGTCCTACATGTCTTCCTCTGATTTCTTCAGGATTTTTCTCTGTCCCTGATTTATTTTCCCTGGTAGTTACTGATCTGAAATAATCTGTGTGAAGCATTATTCTCCCTATCTTTTGTGCAGCTCTTCTCTCTAACTCTTTCTGCATAGAACTTTGGGGCTTCCCTTGTTCCCCTTCTTTGGAGCAGATGTTAGCTTTCTGTGTGAAAGAGTGACATCAGATCAAATACCTAAGTTCTCCCGCCTTTCTGTGTGCGGCTGTCACCATAGATATTTATTACACAGACTTCTGCATGATTTAAAAACGTGTTCCTGCATCAAGAATTTGGTCACTTCAGGGTTTTTAGATGATTTCTTCAGATTACATACAATGCATTTTAGAGTATGTAGAAACTGGGCTTCATATTGAACTGGTTTTAGCAGTGGACTCCTCACAAAGATAAGTAACAGGGCTAAAAATCCTAAAAATCTACTGCTGTGAGGGTGCAAGCCTTAAGTGCAGGGGGAGTGAAATGCCCAGTCAGCAAGCCAGCAGCTTTACCACCAGAGCCCTCCTCAAAAATGTCAAAGTGAAGTGGGAATGTGACTAGGCTGTGACCAACAACAAGTCAATTCCAAGAAATCTTAAAGCTTTTTGTGTACATCAAGTGAAATAGTTGTGTGTGATTGGTTTGTTGTTTGTTTGGTTTTTGTTTTGCTTGTTTTTTTTTTAATCTTTTGGGACAAATGGATGTCATTAGGATTTAGATAAAGGCAAAAAATCACAATCTCTAGAAAGGAAAGCTCAAGACTTCATTTATGAAGTCAGAAGCTGCTGGTTTTAGTGAGAGAAGTGTGAAGTGCTGCTGTGATTGCTAGGTCTGGGCTACATATGTGCAAGAAGTGCAGAAATTTCAGCTGTGGTGCGTTGAAGTGGCTCAAAGTGCAGTGGCAAGAGAATAATGCATAGAACAGATGAAGGAGCTGCTTGCTTCAGGTTCTGGATGATAGCCGGTACAGAGATGTGTACAGGTGTGCTCATTCTCTTTTGTTTTCTTTTGGGGACACAGGGAGATGAACAGGAATTTCTTCAATGCACAGTTCGGAAGCCTGTTCAGAACTGATGAGAATCCAACTTATTTCCTAAGACGTCTCTCTAGATTTGCGGATATCTACATGGCGTCACTGAGTTGTCTCTTGAACTATGAGCCTGATTACACGTTTTATCCAAGAAGGACTCCTTTGCAGCATGAACTTCCTGGCTGCTCAGACCAGCTGTGCACTGGTACATTCAGAATACCTTTCCTACAAGAGACAGTTCAGATCAAATAAACACTTGGTGGCTTCTCTCTTAAATGGGCAAATATTTTTATCTTTTTTTTTTCTTTTGAATGTACATGTATTTTAAGTCACATCTAAATGAAGATAACAGATTTAATTCGTACTTGGTCTCATAAGCATTGTACCTGTTTTCTCCTCTTCTGCTTGGAAGTGTGAAGAAGAGATGATGGACTGCCAAAATAGCAGTGGGCTGGGAGGGAGGGCAGATCTGAGGGGTAGGACTTGTCTTCTGGGTTGGTTGTTTTTGTTCATTGCAAATTTCAATCTGTAGCCTTGTGGTTTAAAAAGAAATACTCTCTGTTCTGGCCCTGATCAGAACTCCAGCTGGAGCCTGTAGTGGATCTTGGCACCGAAAATCTGAAACCCAGTATTAGCAGTTCAGCAATACGCAGCAGCCTGTTTACCATGAGACTGAGAGGGGTGGTGTGTGTGTTCCAGCTCTCCCTGTTGCCACATCTAGAGCCCTACCTGCTTACCTGCAGCCATGGAAGCGTGGATGGGCTCGGGCTGTTGGCCCTCTCACTCCATGTGCCATTTCTGTGCTCAGCTGTAGGTAGACCTGAGCTGAAAACGCAGAGTAGCAGTAACTTGGGCTGCTTCAGCTTCCTTTTTGTGAACTTCTAGTCAGCTTTTAAGTTTCAAAACACTTTACGTATCCACTCTGATAATAAAGCCATTTCAAGAGGTCTTGCATTTTGCATTTCCAAGTGGAGACAGATCTCCATGTCAGGCTTAGGGTAGATCTTCATTGCTGCTTTTGGAAACGTGAAGTGTCTTACAGTGGTATGCATTGTGGTTTTGCTGTTCCCTGGGAGAGAATGTATTTTTATCGCCTTCAGTAATGGACTCTAAAAGTCAAAAGCAAACACGCACAATGGGCAAATGAGTTGAAAGAAAAACTAAGAAATGAGAGAAAATGAAACCCAGAGTTTTCTGGTGAAATTTTTTTTTAGCTCAATACTCAATTTGGGCTGGTGGACAGTTTGCATTAAGCAAAATAGATTTGGTTGTGCAATTTCAAAGTTCTGTTGAATTCCTGAAATTTCAGGTGACGCACAAGCTCTGGGTAGCATATGTGTTCCAAAGACTTGAGCTGAAAAATGTCTATTTTGCACAAGGAAGACATCCGTTGATGTTTCCTCAAACAGGCACTTTATAGAACTGCTTTATAGTTTTAAATAGGGATGCTTTCCTTTCCTAGCATCCAAAAGAAACTTTTTTTTAACTGGTGCTTTCCCCCCCAGCCATTTTAGAAAGCATAATATGATTAATATTTTTCAAATTTTAGTTAATAAACACTGCATTTTTAAAAGCATATAACTAACAAAATGCATAGTATTTGATACTTCTCACTTGACTTTGGGATAGCACTTGCTTCCTCTGATGATTGTCAGGTAAACAAACTTTTGGTGACCAAAAGTTCTCTTTTTTTTTGTTTTGTTTTAACCTGTGTCCTAAGTCCATGTATTGAACTTCATATGCAGTATCTGTTGTGTTTCTAAAAGCATGTTTGCTAAGTAGAGAATGTATTTCTAATCCGTCCTGCACAATTTCAAAAGCAGTTTTCCTGTATGCTTGAAATCAGCCTGATGTCCTCAGAGGTGGCTGTATGTTTCATGCTCATGTTTTTCTTGTGCTCCTGTCCAGACTTGATGTGCAACACTCCTGAAGTGTGTGTGTGCATTTAAACAGATGGATGTACTTGAAATGAGTCAGTTGATCTGACTGTTTTGCTGGAATAAGTGTTGCAGGACATTAGTTTGGCTTTATCAGGAGACACGGTGGCAGAAATATTCAGCATAACTTGATAATGAAACAAGGGGGTAGAAATATCCTTAATTTGCCTTCAGTTCTTTATCCTAATGCTCAGCTGGAACCAAACTTGGTGTTTGTTATATGTGCCCGGCACCTCTCATGCTCCAGAGGTTGCAATGTGCTGTTGAAAGAAACCCCCAAACAACCACTCTATGCTCTCCATATTCCTACCAGCAAATAATATCACTGTGTTACTCAGTTCTGCGTTACTGAATTTGACAATGTTTTGTTGGTTAGAGCTCTGTGGCACTTGTCCTGTGAAAGCTGACTATGAGTCAGTGTGCCTGATTTTCCTGTGTTAAGCAGGAACTATTTAATTAGGTTGGCTGACGTTACCCACATGATAAACATTCTTGTTCTGGGATGAGTCTTCTCCTCTTCCCATTCCTTTCTCTTAGAAACCAAACTTCTGTATAAAGCCACGTTACAACAGCCAGCTGAATAAAATCTTGTTTATATTGCATGACGACTTGAAATGAACCACAGTGCATGAAAATCAGATAATTCTGGGAGGGTTATGTTCCTTTGGAAGAACCTGACTATATATACCATGAATCTAAGTGAGAATTTTGAAATGTATTATTTAACATTCAATGCTAGAATGCCTTTTCTTAGCTTTTAAAAATGTCTTGCATTTTTGTAACAATTTCACCTTGGCGCCACCTGCATTACTTTAACTTTGTTCTGTTATGGACTTCAGAGACTTTTTCAAGCATGTTTAAAGGGCAGCGTCTCTTTATATTAACTTTGGGAGTATAGTGCATTTGAATGCCAAAGAAAGAAGAAATTTTCATTCTGTTCTACCAAAAACACGCAAGAGAACAGTCTGTCAGTGAAAGAAGAGTTTAATGATCTGTGGTACTTCTTTTGTGGTAAAAATATTTAATGATTATTACAAAAATAAATGCTTGGACTTTATCATCTGGTCCCAGTGAGATTGAATATTTTGGGTGGCTGGGGAAAAGGAAGAAATATGAGTAGTATTAATTGCAAAATCTGTAGGGAAAACTCCTCTAAATGCTTGTATGTGTGTCTGTGCTTTGTGTTCCAACTTTTTAAACTATAGGTAAAAAGAAGTGGGGGTGGGTGGGGAGCAGGGGGCGGAATGAGGGAATTATTTCAGTCTGTCCCGTTCACCTGGGCACTCTGACACTCTGCATTCCCTCGGTTGCACTTGACAGCTGCGTGAAGAGCCCTGGTTTGCCTGTGTATCTTGTTTTCACAGGAGGAATCCTGGGGTTGCTTTTGGAGGTTGCTAATCCTTTTCTGCAGGGACCCCTTTCTTCCTCCCCTCCCCACATGGGGTAAACACTGGGAAGCACATCATAGGGGAAAGTTACTGCTACCAGCCAGAAAATGTTCCTTTTTCTGGCTCTTCTGTGGTTTCTGCAGTGTTCTCACAGCCTGCTATGCTATTAAAGTTTTGAGGAAAGCAAAGTGAACCAAACTTCACCCTACTACGAGTGTGGTGAAAATCAGAGCTGTTATTGCTGCATGTCAGTTGAAAGGGAACGCTAACGCGCTTGGTAAAAACACAGCATGTGAACAAGCAGGGGCCTTCTGCTCCTCACAGACCCCAAAACCTGCATGTGGATGTGTGCTGGCAAGAGCCTCTCCTTCACTGTCCACTTCTGGCAAAAAAGGCTCAAGTAAAGACTGATCCCTATTTCGACACCCTCATCTGATCTCTGTATCTATCTAAAGCTGCTACAGTTACCATTTCCCTTTGAACGGTGAGGTAAATGCAGCAGGGTTGCGTTGGAGGAAGGAGAGAAAACCTAGAGCAGGCAGGACGGTTGCCATTCCTGCTGCTGCAGTTCTGACAAGGAAGCACACTAGCAAAAGGTACTCCAAGGTTAAAAATACAGATTTAACACATTCTGTTTCCTACCTGTGAGTTGTAGGAAAGCGTAGAGCTGGAGGTACTACCTGATTTAGGATATTGGTATTGGCCAAGTTTGTGGTGTGTTTGAGGCCATTTTGAAGTCAGTGAAGGAGGATTAAAGCAGATGGATCGCAGCCTAGGAGAGCACTGGTACAGGCTGTCCAGAGAGGTTATGGAGTCTCCTCCAGAGAGATTCAAAACCCACCTGGACTCATTCCTGTGTGACCCACTCTAGGTGATCCTGCACTGGCAGGGGGTTGGGCTAGACAATCTTTCAGGGTGCCTTCTAACCCCTGACATGCTGTGATTCTGTGAAGTCTTATGCTTTTCAGTGAGAACCACCTGTCTGCTGCTGGGCAGGTTAGCTGAGACACAGGTTTGCATTTGGCATTCTTAGTGACAAATAGTGCTTGGGTACAGCTATGGTTTCTGAGGTTGGGAACTCTGTAGGCTGCATCTTCAATGAAGCTCTGCTCTTCCAGTTTTTAATTTGTAATGAGATTTCAGTTCCCTGAGATGTGCAGGCCCTGTTTTTCACAGTAAGTGTAAATAGAAATGTGTTTTATAATTGACTAATGCCAAATTGAGTCTTTAATTCTGATCATGGGGACCACTCATCATAAGCTGCTGGTCATCTGAATCCTAGAAAGCAGAAGAAAAAGAAAATCAGACTTGAACATTGCAGTAAGAAGTGAAGCCTCTTCAAATTGGCAAATTTGGCCATAGAGATGTCAGGGTTTGCACCTGACAGTTTTTGCACAAAGCAAGTGGAGGCAAAAAGGGTCCGGACCAGCGAGGCTATTCAGACATTCTGGCTTGACTCAGCATTTCCTTCCCTTGTTTCCCAACCCCCTTCCCATTGCATTTCTTAGCAGAGTGTTGTCATGGCCTTCGGGAAGACAAAATTGGAAGGCTTGTTAAGTTTGTGTAGACATGCTACTGGCATCCAGCAGCATTTGAAGTCCAATTTAATTTGTCTCTTTGAAGACAGGCTGCAGCCTCACTACTCATTGTTTGAGGTACAGCTGTAGACCACAGCCCCAACTTTTGTACAAGCAAGGCCACCCAGTTCCTAGCAGTGGTGAGACAGAAAAGCCAGTAACTTGAATGGTAGTTTTCCAGACTTTTTTTTTTTTGTTGTTGTTGCACAACTAGATGTTTTTCTGCCATAAAGGATTCATGATTTTGGTTGTGCCCCCATCTCACATCAAAATGGAAAAAAAAAAGCAGCACTTACTGAGAAAAGGTCATAAGTAGGTTCTGGTGGAGTCGGTGCAGAAGAACTTTCATATGAGGGGTTGGTGATGTTTGAAGGCTGTGACTTGTCCAGTGATGTTACGTTGGTGTCATCTTTTGACTACACAAAATCACACAAAGCTGCTTAGATTCCACCCTCCCCCTGCAGCGCATTAAGTGGGGCACTTCAGCTTCCTGACTGACTGGTGCAGTGTCATGACTCAACTGGCTTTATCATCTGTATCGGTGTCTCCGGGCATGAACTGTGCTCTGGGTTGTTGTGTTACCCTTGGTCATTTAACCCCTGAATCTATTTTTTAACTTTTAATTTTTTTATTTCTTTTTTCTGTCTGATTATTTTTAAGCCTCATCAAAGATGGGGAATGGAAGTGGTGCCCTGACATGGTGCCCGGTATAAGAGGCACGTGGCTTGTCCCGAACGTTCTCATTGCAACTACATAAACCCACAAATGTTTCTCCGGATCATGGCTCCTGCTTTCTGGTTCTAGAAGGAGATTCCCATGACATGCAGGGGCTATAACAGGAGGGGATTTCTGGCTGCTCCTGGGGAGATTTTTGGAGTGATTCTTGTGTATTTTTTAACGGAGTTTTTTTGGCATACCTTGCCTCCCGAGTGTCCTGGCTGGGTTTGCATCATTGTAGTGCTATGCAAGACTAGCAGTCTAGTTAAGAGAAAGCAAGCCTGAGAGTGCATTGGTGAAAAAACATTTGTTTTTCAATGCTGACAGTTGCTTCAATTTGCTCATCTCTTGGATCTGGCCTTTTCCCATCAAATGTTTCAACCTCCAGAGCAGGAGCAGTATTATTATCAGTGCCACGGAGGATGGGGAAGAGAAACCACCGTTTTGGTGGCTGTAATTGCCTGCTCCCCTAAGGTCTGCTTTCTGGTGAGGCCAAGGCTTCTCACTGGTACTGTGGAGCTAAATAAGCTTTGGACCAGTCTTGGGTATTGGAAGCATCTGTGAGAGCAGGAGCCAGATGGGTGCCATGGAAGGAGAGGTCTGGGGAAGCAGTAGGCAGATGTCAGCTTGTGCCCAAGACAAGGGTGAGTTTTCCATGCTTTTCCCATGTCTTTGCCTGAATGTTTCAAGTGGGAAGCATTTAGGAATGTTTCTAGCTTAAAATTCAAGTGGAAATTAGAGGATGTGTGTTTGGGAGGTGTGGTGGGTTCTGGGAAATAGTGTCTTCCTGCTTCATGCTCCTGTCTGCTGCCCACCTTGAAGTGCTGGAAGCCTGTGTTTCTCTTCCTGAACCTGAGGTAAGAATATCCGATAAAAGCCACAATTCCCATCACCAGGCAGATGCCAAAGAATATTCCTGTCCCAGTACTGGCATGGGGATGAGCCTAGAAACAGAAGAAGAGGGTGAACAAGCTACAGGGTGGGCACTAGTCCCCTTGAGCACCTACAGTGTCCCCCTAAGATGTGTCCTAGTCCTGAGCTGCTGCTGTGCTTGAGGTTCCTGGTACGTGATCCCAAGAGGCACTTAGGTACGACCTTGCAATGGTAATTACTAATGAATTTTTGTCAGGGTACTGTACACAGACTGTAGTACATCCTCTTTGTGTTTCTGAGCACGTGTAAAGGTACCAAGTTCTCCATGGAAACCTGTGCTATGAACCCTAGAGAGCTCTGCATGGGTTCACGCTTACTCCCCACTGCTTTGTGTCCTGGGGAGGTGTTGGTTACTACTAGCTCTTGGCATCTACACCAGCCTCTGGGCCCTGCCTGTCAGCGCACAATGTAAACTCCATCTGAGAAGACGCATCCAGCTCCTCACTGGTTAGAGGGGCTGCCAGCCTGTGCCGAGGGTGAGGTCTGAAAAGAATTCACATGGGATCTGGGTTTAAGCTAAAGAGGACAAATGCCACCAAGCTCTGGCTTTGGCTTGCCTTCTGCATCTCCGTGGCCTGGCAGCCTGATATCATGAAGGTGACTGGCAGTTTTGGTGTGATAAGTTTGAGGGACCCAGGTCATGCAGCCACTTGGGCTGCGATCTCCCCAGAGCACTGTGCTCTTTGCTTGGATTCCACCTTGAAGCAGGCAGCTGCTATCTGAACTTGCCTCCAGGGAAGAGGGACAGCACCCCTTTCTGTACCACACTGTTCTGCCAGGCACCACTTGCCTTGGTCTTTTTAAGGGCAGAGAGAATCGGATAACCAAGACCACTGCAGGAATTCACACAGGGAAAAAAACACCTTGTTGTTGGTTTGGACAGGAATGAGCTCAAAGCCAAGAGTAAAATGCTTTCTTCATAAGCCAGGAAGATCTTTTTGGAAGAAATAAAATGGAGCTCTATAAAATGTCCATTCCAAGAACCATGGGAAGAACTTACTCAGACAGAAACGTTTTGAATGGGCTTCACTGGCACCTTGTTCTCAACCTCTCATTTTCTTTTTAAGCAACCTTTTAAATGGAAACTTCAAAGGGACACTGGGAATACATGAATATCCACAATGAGTTTGGGATGATATAAGCCACAGCCACCTCCCCCAACCTGGAAAGAGTTAATATTACTGTGTACTTACAGGAGCTGGTGGAGCTTTTAAAGGCTCTGAAATTATGTGGATGATCCCATTGGAAGCGATTATATCCCACTCCACAATAGCACTTCTGTCTACGTATCTGATCTCACCCTGTCAGGAAAAAGAGCAGTAAGAGCTGAGCTTTGACCTTCCTCCCCTTAGGACTGAAATAAATCCTGAGCCTCATTTCCCACCTCAGCCACTGACAAAAATCATGAGGAGTTTACACTGCTGCTTCCCTGGCCATCAGTCTGGGATGGATGAAGTAGCCATCATCATTACCTGCACATTGCCTGCAGGCATTTTTTTATCCCTTTTTAAAGGAATAATAATCAAGGGCTTTGTGATGCTTGTGCAGTTAGGAGTGCTGTTACAGCTGCTTTCTGTGCCGAGGTTGCCACTTGCATGAGTGCTGGCTCCAGAGAGCTGGATCATCTCTGATGGGGAGCTGCTGCCTGCAGATTATTTGGTGGGTTGGCATCGGTCAGTGAGCTGGAAGGTGGTAGTCCCATTGCCAGCTCTTCAGGATGTGAGAGGAGAGAGTGTCAGTCATTGCCACCCTAACCGTTCTTGACTGCTTCACGTTGATCCTGAGTCTCCTCAGCCTTTTGGAAAGATGGATTCATGTGTGTCTGTGCTATTGCAAGCTCTGCTTTAAGTTGCAAAATGGTTTCTCCTTGGTGAGCAGAACTCCCTGCTCTTGCCCCTTGCAGGAGGTGGCATGCTGCTGCTGGTGATTTTTTGTGCCCAGGGAGGAAGGGGCTCAGCTGTGGTGGCCTGCAGATCAGTACCCTCTTCCCTCACCCCTGCGCTGCCTGTCAAGGCCCTGGGGAAATCTTGTGGGCTCCCACCTGTTGTGTTGGGACAAGTGGATGCTTGGCTGCAAGGACCATGTGCGGAAAGTGGGTGCCACCTCTCCTTCCCTGGCATCCCGACAACCATTACTGAAGCCAGGGGGAGCAGGGCGAGGCTCAGGTCTCCCAGGGAAAAAGAGGAGTTACAAATTCCCAACCGGCTTTGAAGGGCAGAAGCAAAATTTGTGTTAATTGTCTCAGAGCCCACTGCCCTGCCTTGGCAGCTTTTGAGGAAAGGAGGATTGTTTTAGGGAGAATCTCTTCTAACTCAAATATCAGATCCAAGTGATCCAAAGGAGCTCCTGGCATGCTGATGAGTGATACAGGTAAGCCTTATGAAGGTGCACCTGGTCTCTCAGGAGGGTATATTTTGTACTGCAAACCCTGTAACCACATTATTAGGGTGGTTTAATAAATATAAAGGATCATTCTCATGCCAAAGGAGTTTCTCCTAAAAGGGGAAGAAGGAAGGGAGCAGAGGCATCAGAGTTGTCATTTATGTATCCCTTCCTGCAGCACCAATTTCCTTCTCGGTGGTGTCTGTGAAAATCTGCCCCTGTGGTTGGCGTGTTGGACACTCAACACCCCTTGTGTCAGGTGCCATTCCCTAAGACACACTTTAACTGCAAGTCCACAGATGCAGAGTTTTTTATTTTCATTCTCAGCTACACTGCATCACCCGCAGCAGAGCCCCAGCCTCTGTCTCAAGGGGCTGTTGTCACAGAGCTCGTTTAAAAAGCTTGGGCAGTGTTTCTTAATAAAAAATAGAGAAGTTGGGCATGCTTTCAAAGGCTGTGTTCCCCTAAAGCATCAAAGGATACTTTTCACTTGCAAAGAGGAGAGCAATTTTTGCATGTAAACCCTATTGAAGTAGTAATCTAAAAATGCAAACCTTTCCTTTGTCTGCTTTAGCTCTGCACAAGGCTGTGCTGACCTCACCTCCCTGTCCCAGAAAGTTGCCAAGAAACTGGACAAATGCCAACCCCTTTTCTCTCATCTCTCCTGCCTATCTATCTCCTGCACTCCTGTCAGGCTGCTCGCTGATTGAATCAGGTCTGTATCCCCATCCTGACTTTCTGCTGGCCACCTCAACAGCTCCCTCCAAGTTCAGCAGGTCAGAGCTTGGCCATTTGCAGACTTGTAAATGTGCAGTTTGCCAGTTCGTGTCCTCCAGTCTCTGGGAAGGAAAGCACCTTCTGAAGTCAGCATCTCATGGATGCTCCCTATACCCTTACCGAATGGCTCTCCCCATCAGTGTGTCACAGGATTGAGGGGTATAGCATAAGGGGGTGAGTAAAGCATGAAGATGGGAGATCTATTGAAAAGGTACCTGTTCGGTGGTGGGGGCTTGATGTTCCTGGCCCTTGGTGTTTGTAATGAGGAGTTTTTCCCCCAGGCGTGTCAGAAGAGTGGTTCCATTGGTCAAGTCCTCGTAAAATGTTATGTTAGCATTAGATAAATGGTACTCGATGTCTCGCCCAGAAAGTGTCTGCAAATGAGAGGAAAATACAAGGACTGTTAAGTGAGTTGTTAATCCTCCGGCTTTACCAGGAGGTTAAGTGCCTGTGCCCCTTTTCCCTCTTTGCTGTTAACGCTGTAGCAAGTTCAATACGGAGTAGAGGCTGCTGGGAAATCTGGATGGGAACACTGGGATCTTCTGTCCCCGCTGGCTTCTGAGAGCTGCCTGCAGCAGGCAGCACCTTGGTTCTGGTGGGACCAAGGATTGTACTCTTCTTTTATGATGACCTGAAGTGCTGAGCCTTAGAGATATTCCCAACAGCTTGAAGATGTAATCCAGGGTATAAATCCATATGTTGGAAGGAAGGAAGGAAGGAAGGAAGGAAGGAAGGAAGGAAGGAAGAAGGGATAAGCATAGAAGTGAAGCTAGGAATAGATGTCTTTGATGTGTTTGTGGGAAATACCAAAGCTGTGCACTGCTTTCTTCAAATAACTGTGCTTGATGTTAATAAGACAGAGAAGGCTTAATCTCAGGCAGGCTCCTTTATAACTGGGTAGCTAAAATCCCTGCCAGAAACATCTCTGTAGTGACTCGAACACTTGATAACCTCACATACCTAACTACGGAAAAGCGATGGAAACAAATTCACCTCTTTCAGAAGCATAGTTTAAACAATGTGGGGTTACACAGAAGTCATGTCATACTAAGTGGTTGGTTTTTTTTTTTTTTTTTTTTTTATTTTTCACCAGGATACAGGAGCCCATAGTGCCTGTTTTTAAAAGTGTCATTAAAATGAGTAAGGAATAAAAGAAAACCACCCTGACCTCATTTTCCCTTAACCCGCTGTCATTCGGAGCAAAGAGAGTGGCGTGCACTGACAGGTTCGTGAGGTACTGCAGGAACTCTCTCCCCTTCCTTGAGCTGTTGGAGTAAGCCATGATGTCCTAGGCAGAAACAAGATCCAGCTTTACTAAAGAGCAATAGTACGCTCCTGTGCAGGGAGCTGAAAAGATGAGATCATATGAGACCAAAGATGAGAATGTAAGGGAAAAACTGTTTCACTGGGACAGGCTGCCCAGAGAGGTTGTGGAGTCTCCTTCTTTGGACATTCAAGACCAATCTGGACGCACTCCTGTGTCATCTAATCTAGGTGATCCTGGTCAGGCAGGGGTGTTGGACTAGATGATCTTTTGAGGTCCCTTCCAACTCCTAACACTCTGAGATTCTGTGATATAAATAATGATAAAGAAGCCTTCTGTTAATAGCCATGAAGTGTCTCCGGGGTGAGATGAAAAAGGAATGTATTCAAGACCCAGTTTAAGCTGGTCATTTCATGAGCATGTCTTAAACTGAGTTGCAAGAGCTGGGCCCTTGTTGTCTGTGATGCTACTTGCACAAATAAGCCTGTCTGAGCAGTGGTGAGAAAAGGCCTTTCCCCAGCAGCAATCCATTAGTTACAAAGTGCTGCAGCTCCTTGTGACACTAAAAACGTCAGGAGCAGTTGTGTACAGGGTCTTCTTTAGGGTGAAGCTTCAGCAGCATTTTATTTCCAGATGAGTTTTAAAAGCCCAAAATCTCTTTGGAGCAAGTAATTAAAAAAATTCTTCATATTTTGACAGTGCAGATGTGGACTCGGACTCTAGCTGTACTTGCCTGGTGCATGGCTGTTACCTGTATTTGCCGCGCTAGCGAGGCAATCACTGGGATACCCCCCGGTAGCAGAGCCTGCTTCGCTCCGCCTACCCGACCGAGCAGCACGGCGGCTGCGAGCCGTACCGACAAGAAGTTTGTCAGCGTTGGGAAGGACATCAGCACTTGCAGCAAGTTCCCACTGCAGGAGAAGCCGTCCCCCACGTAGCCCAGCTTGCAGGTGCAGTTCACCTCTGTAAGGTACAAACACAGCCGTGTGGGCAGATGCCTTTTGCTAGAAGGCTTTAGGGTGTCCTGTGCTAGGCAGGAAATTGTGTTTTTTTAAAGTTAAAAAGAGGCAGAGTCTCTTGCAGCATTATCTAGCAGCCTGGGGCTGACCGAGGGAACCTAAATCCAGGCTGCTGTTCTGCTTTGCTCAAAGGGATGCAGCAAAGGACCCTCTGACCTTTCTCTCTGTAGCAGAAGACGTCCCAGGTTTCACTCAGGTTGACTCTTCTCCCGTAGTCCACGATGCCGACATACCCAGAGCCGCAGTTTGGGGATGAGAAGGCAGTTGGGTAGCCCACTCTTTCGCTGTCAAGCCACCCAGCAGCGCACAGATGGTACCTCGCCTGCAGCCGGCACAGCCATAAGGGAAAACACACAGGGGAGAGAGCTGGGTGGGGGTCTGGGGCACTGTGGAGGAAATGGCCCACCTCCTTGGAGCCCTTTAGCAACATCCAACCCACTGGCCCTCTTTCTGAGGGTCTGAGCAGGCCCTGTGCTGCTCTCTGGGCCAAGGGCATGCAGAGAGGTGTGCTTCTGAAAATCACTGGCTCCCCTTATGGGCCAGGGGAGCCTTTCCTGGGAAAAGCTTCTCTGAGCTGAGCAGGATCAGAGTTGGGTGTGAAAGCCAGAGGGAATGTGTGATCCCATTGTGTGCCAGCCTACCTTTTGTCAGCATCAGAAGGGCTGACAGCTCTGCAGGAAAATAAACCCCAGGAGCACTGAAGCCAGCCCCACCACCAGCTGCTGTTTGCAGGGAAGTATTTAGACTACGGGACACAGAGGACATGTGGCTTCAGCTGCAATCTGCATCTCCTTGGGCAGCAGAAGGAGGTTTATGTGCTGGCTGTGATCCAGCCTCACATTTTGCTAAAAAATTGTCTCTAAACAGTGAGCATTTTTTTTCTTTCCATAGATGGGAAGGATCCAGAAAGGCACTGTCAGTCTGACCCACACTGCCAAAAATAGTTTCTCAAACCCAAGATGTGATGGTCATCCCACTGATTTCACTCATGTGTTGTTTGTAGCACACTCCAGTAAAAGAGTATGGAAATGGCTATGTTAAATTAACAGTGTCTGGGGAAAAGATTCCTGGAGCCTTACATAAACAGAAATAATCTAAGCATAATTCTGAAGTGTACATTTCTTTAAGAAGTGTTAATATTTAAAAACCCTGTGAAAATAACTCTGCAACTTTATCATCTCACCCCAAGATCACTGGAAAAAAGAACCTGGCACCTGGTTTCAGTGCTGTTTGAGGAGGCATAAAACCAACAAACAGTCTGTAAACTGCTTCCTGGGGCACAGGGGAAGGGAAAGGGAGAAAATGAAGCTTATTAGCACAGAGCAGTCCCCTTGCTCTTCCCTCCCCATTTACACTGTGGCTAGGTCTGCTCTGGGGATCTCCTCCTGCGGTGAGGCTACCTCACCTTCTGCGCGTACAGCAGCTGGTTGTATGTAGCGATGGTGGCTGACTCATTGGCACAGGCCTCCTTTGCCTTCTCGTAGGTCATTTTGTACTGCCCTTGTGGGGACCGCAGGTGGAAAACCCCAACTGTGGAATCTGCAAAGAGAGAAAAGAACCAGCTCTTCCTGAGGGGCATTCTATGTCTGGATGCTGTCAACTGTGCCTATGAATTTTGTGAACTTCAGTTAGGACAGATTGATGTCCTACTTGTAATATTCCTACGTATTGCCCTTGGTTGTTGCTTCATCTTTGTCACTGACATGGACAGTAGGATCAAGTGCACCCTCAGCAAGTTTGCCAACACCAAGCTGTGTGGTGCAGTTGACATGCTGGAGGGAAGGGATGCCATCCAGAGGGATGAGACAAGCTGGAGAGATGAGCCCATGTGAACTGCGTGTTCAACAAGGCCAAGTGCAGGTTCCTGTATGTGGGTTGGGACAATCCCAAGTACAATTACAGGTGGGGCAGAGAATGGATTGAGAGTAGCACCGAGGAGAAGGACTTGGGGTTGCTGCTCAGTGACAAGCTCAACGAGTCAGCAGTGTGCACCAGCAGCTCAGAAGGGCTGCATCAAGAACAGTATGGCCAGCAGGTCAAGGGAGGTGATTCTACCCCTCTACCATGCTCATGTGAGATCCCACCTTGGGTTCCCAGTACAGGAAAGACACAGAGCTGTTGGAGTCTGTCCAGAGGAGGCCACGAAGATGATGAGGGGTTGGAGCACCTCTCCCGAGAGAGTTGGGCTTGTTCAGCCTGGAGAAGAGAAAGCTCTGGGGAGACCTAATTACGGCCTACCAATACTTAAAGGGGCCCTACAGGAAAGTGGGAGAGGGACTGTTCACCAAAGGGTGAACTGGAACAAGGGACACTGGCTTCAATCTGAAAGAGAGTAGGTTAAGATTAAATGCCCCTGCCCCGTGCTGTGCATGGTGTGCCATCCTCACCTTGGAAGTGGAGATCAGCACAGTCAGCGTCGGGGTGGCATTGCCCGTTGTCTTGCAAGCAGCGGTCGAGAGGCAGCTGCATCACCGAGCAGTTCAGCCCATCACCAATATAGTTGTTTTTACACTTGCACTGGCGTTTGTCCTGGTCAGAGAGAGAATAAAAAAGGCTGAGCCAAGTAATGAACTGACATTGAAAGCAGGATTTCAAGCAACATTCTGAGCTGTTGGAAAAATTTCACTTGATGTAGCCAGGAACAGACAAACAGGAAAGTTGCTACTAACAACTGTGATTCAACAGGCCACAGAGTCCGATTCTGACATTTACTCTTCTAAACAAGAAATTTATATGTGCGCTTGGGCACTTTGCTGAATTAATAGCAAAGCGTAACTCTATCCACAGAGCATGTATTGGAGAATTATCTGACACATAACTAACAAAAATAGATGTCAAACCAATCAAAATGCTATTTAAATGACTGGGCATGGGAGCATGAAAGGAATTTTCTGCACTGCTAGCAATAAACTGAGGAACACGAAATAAGCAGCAGTTGGTGACATCCAGGACTTGCGATGGTTGGCAGATGGAATGGATTAGGGGCAAGGTTTTTCTACATAGCTCCTGGAAGACACATCAGGCAAGCCACCAAAATGGAATGGACAGATGATCCCAAAAGCACCAGGACAAATGCTGGATCGAGTCACCAGCACAAGTTTTCCTCAACAACTTTGACCATATGGGCCAAGGAATTTGTATTGTGTGTTTGCAGAGCTTTTTAAGGTGAGCCTGGCCAATCAACAAGTGACACTATTCCCCCAACTGTCCCTAGGTTTAGCTATCAAAACATATTCAGTTTCAAACCAACAGACTCCTACTGCAAATAGGGATATCCAGTTAGGGGGAGATAAGAAGGGAACAGAAAAATGACAAATGCAAAATATCTCATCTGCTGTAGTACCCCCTTTCCTAGAGCAGAGGTGTCAAACTGCTTCTCGCCCCTCAGCTGAGGGGATACTGGACTGGTGTGGGAAGTAGGCTGGAGCCATGTAAAGGTTGTTTTTGGGAAATGGGGATGGTGAGGGGCACAGTGTGTGATCCAGCCAGAGAAAGGAATGCCTGCTGGCACCAGGAAGAAATACCGCAGATTTCCCTGCTAGCAACTGAAATCATCCAACTTACAGGTCCTATGACAATGCAAATGGCGTGCTCATGGCAGCCCCCATTGAACCCGTCGGCACAAGGATTTATTGGAAGGCACGTAAAGCCGTCGCCCTTGTATCCTTTCTGGCAGCTACAGAAGACTTTCACCCCGAGTTGTGTGCATTCGGCTGCCTTGTGGCACCCGCCGTTGTTTGGTTTGCAAAGGTCCGCTGCTGCACAGGGAAAAAGAAAATGGGTGAGTAAAGTCTGCTTTTAAAGAGGATGTTCTTCACAAAGACAACATCCAGATTGCTGAGACACATTAGGAATACTAAGGCAGTTATTTGGGGAAAAGACTGACTTTCCTGAGGTGTTCCTGGACATGTGCAAAGTCTATACTTCAGGGTTCTGAAGCCCTTGTCGGGATATTCTTGATTTAAGACACATGGAACCACTCCCCAGAGATTCTGCTTTGCCTTTTGGTGGCCCAAGAGAACTTCTTTTCTGGGGACTTTGCTTGGGCCAGGGTGACTTCAGAGGACACCTATAACAGAAAGGATGGCTGCTAATGCTGTGATTTTCCTGGAGAACCGCTTTAGTGCCTGATGTCATTCAAGAAAATCCTGAAACACTGCTGAAAACCCTGCTGTCTCCAAAACCTGGCTGAAGCATACTTCTTGCTCCTACTCCTCCTTGTAAAACCTGGTGAAGCCAGCAACTTGTTTCAGACAAGATCTGCTCTGTATATATCCTAAATTTGTTACACTCGCTGCACTGTGGACATTGTTAGGTTTGATAGCAAACTTTTTATATCAGATAGTAACTCCCTGCAAGTGCATACACAAGAGGGGACAATATGCTTTCTTCTGGCAGGCTGTGCAAGAGGGAGCTCACCTGTGCACGTGAGCCCATCCCCGTTGTAAAGTGGCTTGCACTGACACGTGTTGTTCTCCATGCAGATGGCATTGGGGGAGCAGCTTGGGGAGCACACTGGCTGCAGAGCTGTGGGGAAGGCAAAACAGCCATGATGAAGATGCTACTTAGATTGCAATGCCCTTGTTTCATGTAGAAAGAAAAGCCCTTACACCAGTGTCACCAACTGGAAAAAATGTAATAACTCTTTTTGGACTGCTTAGCTCTCAGGTGCTACTTTCCTTCATGCAGGCCAAAGCCCTGCCACAGGGGAGGTAAGCACTTGTATTCCCATTTCACAGAAGAGGAGACAGGGAGGTGAAGGGACATGTTCAGAGTCCAGAGCAGAGTCCCTCTGCCTCCAGTGAGGTCTTCTGATGTAATCAAGCCTTTGTCTCTTTCCTCGACACAAACCCACTGTTGGATTGCAAGTGCTATCAACCCATGGCTCTACATGACAGAGTCTGGTGAGAGGAGGCAGAGACCTAGCTTGGTTTCACACAGCCGGCCAGTCCATCCTGTTTCACAGAAACACTGCCCCGTTCCTGAATATCCTTCGTCACACTGCCCGTTGGTCTTGCACTGGCAGGCTGCAAAAGGAATACAGAGGGATCACTTACAGAGCTGCCTTTGGGAAAGGGTAAAGTCTTCCCTTAGAGAAGCATCATCCAGACTTAGACATGGTATTATTTAGATAAATTATTTAGGTAAATTTAACCCCATAGTTTTTCAGCACAAGGCTAGTCAAGCAGTGGGTTAGGGAATTTCCATCCATGAAGTCTTGCCAGCCCTGACAGGATAAATCCTGAACAACCTAGTTTGAACTCAGAGCTGACTCTGCTTTGAGCAGGGGGCTGGACTGGAGACATCCTGAGGTCTCTCCCAGCCTCAATTATCCTGTGATCCTATGATTTTACAACTGACATTAATTTATTGATTGTACCTCCAGAAATGGAGTACTGATCTGCATTGTGGTAGAGTAGCAAACTTCAAAAAGAGCTGTGGTGGGAAGGAGTTAATGGTTGAACTGAAAAGCCAGCCTGATCCTGGCCTAATATGCTACAGCTGCTGATTGTGGGGAAGTCTTTTGACCTGAGAGAAGGAAGGTGTGTAGGGAGACTATCTTTGTTTGCTTCTGGGAGAACGTTTGATAGAGTCTGAATGTAAGGTTAGTGACCTTTGCTGTAAAACATGAATTATATATATATATATATTTGGGTTTTAGATATTTTTATGACTAAAAGCTTCTGAATTCCTGTTATAGTTGAGATATTGTGTCCTGCAAAATGGAGGTTTAATCTATAGGGTTTTTGGTTTGGTTTTGTTTTTTTTTTTTTTTCCCTGCTCTTTGGACCCTGCAATAACATGCTGAGACCTTCTTGATGAATTATGGCTGGTTCTCTGTTTTATAATGTAATTTTCTTTCTCTTTCTGAAATAATGTTGTTCAAAGAGAAAAATGTTATGGGACTGGGGATGCTTATTCTGTGAAGACCTGGTCATACTGAAAAGGAGTTTCACCCTCTGGTTATTTAATTTTTGGCTGAGAGAAATATGCTTTAAAGAGAAGGGGCTATAAAACTTTTTTTTTTGTGTTAGATGCCATAATCTGGGCCAGACTGCTGGCTCATGCAGTTTAAGCTGTATTGTCCTATAAAACTAATAAGTTGCAGGCAAGCATAGTCTTGAACACTGGTATCTAGGCTTGGTGTCTTGCCTCCAATGTCTTGAGGTTATAAACTCCACGATATGTGCATCATGAGCATTACAGGCGCACGCAGTTGTGCTGGAAGGGTTAATGTTTTAGCTTCCCACCTGAAGGCTCTATGTAGGGGAAAACAAGGAGAAAGGGTGATATTGATCCTGGTTCCACATAGTTTACATATGAAACCACAGTGAAATGGATTACATGAGCAATTTCTTGGATGCTGTCTCTCTTCCTAAACTGCCTTCGTCTTGGTGCCCTCTTTCTAATCTTTTAAAAAAGTAGAAAGTATGACCTTGGTTTCCTGCAATCCTTGAGGAGCCACATTGCTAAAATGTTGTCTTAACCTTCATGGGTATGGGGAAGAAGTCTGTGCTGTACTGGAAAACACTTGTGGACAGAGGCTCAGTCTCTGTTTTCAGTTACTTTTGTACCATGTAACTTTTCAGTTACTTATGTACCATGTAAGAATAGGAGGAGCCTTGTAGAGGAAGTGAAGTAAACCTCTGACCCCCTGCCTTCTCCTCCTCCCTTCTGAAACCTAGGGCTGTCCCTAGGTTTTGCCTCCTCCATGGGAGGAGGCACTGGCAAAAATGGTGGTGTTGAAAGGGGGGGAAGCCATCACTTAACCTATCACTTGACAAAACAGTTTAGGTGTGACATGAGCACTAGCATGGAAAGGAAGCGTAAACGTACGCCTGCAGTTGGAGCCGTATCTGCCTGGCAAGCACAGCTCACACGCAGTCCCGTTGAAGCCACTGTCGCAGCGGCACTCTCCTGTCCCTGCATACCCGTCGTTGCAGGAGCCGTGGTTGTTGCAGGGAGTCTCTGAGCCACCTGGGCAAGCTGAAAAGTTAAAAAAAGGAAAAAAGTTTAGCTCAAGTGTGCGTTTATTCATGGTCCTTGTCTGCTATTTATTGTTCTGTAAAAATCCTTGAAGTGCCTGTAAAGGTGTCTCTGTCAGGCTGTGTAAGAGCAGCCGTGGCACTGAGGGCCACAGGCCTCCTGCTCAGTTCCTCGAAATACCTTTACAGACGCTGTCAGAAAGCTGTTGCAGACCCTGGCCGCTTGCCTGTTCAGACCCATCAGTGAACGGCACTGCCCAGCCCCTATCCAAATCCAGCCCGACTTTCTGCCTCCAGGTGCCTGTGAGCTGCTGGGGTGAGCCTAGAGGGCAGGAACAGCTCAGGACTTGCTGGGGTGTGTGTGTCTGTGAAATCCAGTCGGGCTGAGCTAGCGGGGCTGTGTGTGCCTGGACTTGTCTACCAGCAGAGATCCTAATGTGAGTCATGATGCGTTGGTGCCATTCCCCTGTGGGGCTGGTGATGGAGCACAAGGCTAGGGCCTGCTGGAGACAAAGCCCCCAAACTGTCTCACACCTAGTTAAAGCTACAGTTTGAGCTTACACCACCAGTGTGTGTACTTGCACCTGGCTGAGGAGTTGGACACTGTGTCTCTGGTGTATATTGATGTTGTTGCCATGACCCTGATGTCTCTGTATTGAAAGTGCTTTCAGATAGGGGCTGATTTAGAGTTACTAGGTTTGGTTATAGCAGGGCAACCTTTACTCTCTGTAGCATTCCCTTAGTTTGCTACTAGCACAGAGTTTAAAACTTGCTGTAAATGCAAAAAAGAGATTATTTGGAGTGGAAAAGCAACTGTACTTTCTGGGTACACCAGCTCTTTCAACAGTGTTCCTAATCATTTGACTGGTCTCTCCTCGTGATCCCTGTCCCAGCTCTCCCATTTCAGTGTGCTGGGTGCCCTGCAGAAGTGGGGAGTGGGTCCTACCTTGGCAGTCTGGCCCGAAGTAGCCCTTGCAGCACTTGGCTGTGTGGATGACCATGGAGCAGTTCCTACGGCAGCCGTCCCTCCGAAGCCCGTAGGACTTGTATGTGCACGACTGGATCACTTCCTGGGTATCACGTGTGCCAGCGCAGAGGAGGGGAAAACACAGGAAGATGAGTGCTGTGTGTGGGTTTTATACTCTTCAAAGCATGGTTTCTGATGTACGCTGAATCAGAATGTGAGGTGTGAGGTTCCCACCTTCTCCAAGCCCCAACTTGCTAAGCACCATTAGTGAGGATGGAGGAGCTGCTCTGAAGTCAACCAAAGCTCTTGTAGAGCTTGGATGCTGTGTGAGACCAACAAGCGTCCCCCATCACCAGTGACTGTATGTTTGCCCAGTGACAGCTCTGTCCCACAGGCTTTATGCCATCACTTAACAGTCCAGTTTCACCACTGAGGGTTCTCTTAATATTTTTTTTTTCTTAAGTGAGTTATTCTAGGTTGTGAAGAGCAGTTTGGACTACTTAAATGCAAGACTGTAGCATATTACCTTTGGTTTTGTTCCTGGAGGGCATTTGGAATTACTGAAGCAGCTAACACAGTGTCCCTGTTGTACAAAATGGAAAAAAAAGTTAAAATAATGGCATAAAAAGGTACCTGAAGAGGACAAAAAGTCTGTTTTATGAGAAGAGTAAATATGAGCAGAGTTTTAGGCTTATGCTTGAACTCTGGAAAAAAAGGAGAATTTCAACAAAATAATTACATTGATTTAGTGCCATGTAAGGCAATAAATTAATTTATATATCAGAATATAAGCTTTGGAAGAAGAAACCTTGTCCTTGACTTAAACAAGTGAGGAGGAGATGGTGGATGTTTTTCAAACAAGTGTTAACATGGGCTGCATCAGATCTGGGTTTCTAATTTAGAGTAGAGATAAGTGGTAACTTTTCAGGAAGCACTGACTAGATCTTAGGAAATGATATCTAATTCATTTAAAGAAATAATGAAACAAAAGGGAATTTGAGCAGGTGAGATAAACAGAAGCATTCATTTTATTTCTGAAATATAAATTCCAAGAGGTTTTTTAAGACTGAATACATGACTTAATCTTTTTTTCACCTCTAGGTATTTTTTTTCATACATTTGAATTAAACCGAAGTAAATTTGGTCTTGAAATCTTTCAAAACTTCCTGTTTGTAGGACACATTAAAGTTCATGGAGGAAACTTCCTCCATGCTAATAGTCCCTGTTCAGGTATGCTAAAGGATATTTCTGTGAAAGCACAGTGTGAGGCTAAGAGCCCGGCTGCTCTATCTTGTGTCTTAATGCCCTGCACAGTGGTGTCAGCAATGGTGTTCCTTTGTCATTGGAAACTTTATAAATGCAATGGACCAAATAGATAGGGCAAATTTGTATTAATTTAAAAGCACAATAGAAAGATCTGTCGTTGCTCAAATTTGTGCTCACATAACACTGTAAAACTTTCAATACTGTTCGTATTGAGAGCAGGACAGGGCTCACTAAGCTGGCCTTAGCTGAAACTATTGTCCTGTGCATTGCTTAGTGTGGATGCAGGGTTTGTGCAGTGCATCTTTCAGGTGTCACGCTGCGCTTCTCAGCCTTAGCTGAAACCAGTGTGGCAGCTGACATCAGCCTGAAGTGGTGGTACTTAATCTCTGTCGTGCCATAGCTGCTGTGAGAGTTGCTCTGATCCCTGTGAGGGCAGAGTTTGGCCCTTGAACTCTGTCTTTGCCAGGGTAAGGACCAAAAAAAGTGAACTGACCATGAAATCCATGGTGAAGAAGCTGTCGCAGCGTCCTCCCAGGCTGGGGTCTGTCAGCAGGCAGTCGATACCGTAGGCGATGCCCCCGTCGAACTCCAGCTGCCGCTGTACTATCTTGCACTGTCTGTCGTTCAGGAAAAGCGCACCCTGAGAGATGGGATGGGTATAGAGGGGTGTGACAAGTCACCAGACAGTCTTCCTAAGGGTCAGGCTGCATCCAGGGCTGGAATGGGAGTTAGGGATAATTCTGCCCCCCCCCCCTCCGCTCTAAATCAAGTTGGGGACCTCTCTTTCTATAGCTGAACTCTGTAACATCAGAGATAGGCAAATCTTTTTCCTTTCCTGAAATGGGCAGAGTGTGCCAGCCCGATGCCCACAGGTTTACCTTATGCATGTTTTGGCTTAGTCATGTTTTTGGAGGCAGTCTCTTTCTGGGGGTACCTGGGTATGATATGTGCACTTGCAAAGAAAGGTGTCCTGTTGTTCCAGCTTAATAGGCTGTGTGAATGCCAGCAATCTTAGCTTGTAAGTGCTTACAAACCAGAGTTTGCATGATGATGCCACATTCATGGCGCTTCTGCCAAAGCAGGTCCATCTTCAGAGTTTTCTGTTGTGTATTGCATTGGAGGATAAGTTAAAACATGCAGTTTTGAGGTAAATGGGAGCTCTTCTACTACAACACAGAAAATGACAGCTTCAGAGTCTCACAAACCATCTAGTTTGCTGAATCTGTTGGAGTGGCTGCCCTGGTTTTGTGGGTGTTGGCTGGCAAAGGTCAGTTGAGTTTTGGTGCCACAGCCTTTCTGGAGGCTGTGCATAGGCACAGTGGGGTCTGCACGAGCAGGTCCTGCAGCAGGGGCAAGGAGTAAAAGTGCCATCAGTGTGAACACTTACAATCTTCCCGTTATCCCCGCAGCTAACACTGAGGTTGGAGCCCTGAAGGGTCTTCAGTGAGGTGGAGTAGGGTAGCTGGTAGGCCAACACCTGGGAAAGAAAGACGAGATGCATGTGTCCGTGCTTGTGCATCCAGACATTGGCAATGTTCCTAAAAAGCAATGACTTACTGCAGCGTCACGGATGATGTGGAATTTGAGGTACTGCACCAATTTGTCTGTGTTGGACCTCTTGAAGAGGAAGTCCTGTTGCTCCTGTGGGAGCCCACGGATAGCGGTGTCAGTGGGCCAGAAGAGCGTGACAGGTTTGTGAATAGGATCGTTGATCAGCCCAAGCAGGTTGTTTTTCTGCAACATACCAAAAATTGGGATAGAGGATTAATGCTCCATCTAAAATGATACTGACCCTATGTGCTTAATGTCTGATGTAGCTGGGACAAGGTGGCCTGGGAGATGCCTGGCCAACAGCCTGAAAACACCATAACCTAAGAAAACAGATGCTTGAGATGAGCTAACAGTTGAGTTACATGACCGAATTCTCAAAAGTGCCCACTGAAAACCAAGGCTGCCAGTGCAACTTTAGGCTCAAAGTTATATCCATGTCAAACCTTGGCCACATAATTTGACAAATGATAGGACAGAGCACAGTCAGGAAAGGAAGGGGGAAAGGTGGCTGTGGGTCTCATTGATGTCCCATGTGGTTATCAGGGTTGTATATGGTGTTGTGAGCCCGCTGGCTCCACTGAATACCCCACTGCCGGTGGATACCATGTTCCATGCCTGTGCTCTTGTCTTTAAAAGAAGTGTTTATAACCTTTGGCCAATGGCTGCTGTCTTTTGTGTCCTTACCTCTAGCAAACTGCTGAACAGGACATATCCATGCTTGGCTGCAACAATTTTAAGGTTTTCCTACAAAGAAAGGTATATCCAGTAATTTACTTAGTAAATACATTGTATGGGTATTTAAAAGGCAGATACTAGCTTGCTTTACTCTGAAAGTCACTTTATGTTATGAAATTGATGCTGCTGTAAAAGCTCTATACAGAAGATCTCTTATACTGTGCTTAGTAATTCATGAATTAATATTAAATATAACATTTAACTTAGCAGAGTCAAATGATGTTTGTAGAAGGTCTGTTTAGTATCACTGAGGTTTTGTGACTTAGATTGTTTCTATATCTAGCCGTAGCTGTGGGAAAGCCCCTGGGTTGAGAATGGCACATACCTTCTTAAGAGGGAAGTCTTGCATGTGTGATGGGACCAGAATTTGGTTTATGACATGGATTACACCATTTGTACCAACAGCATCGCTGAGTATAATTTCAGCGTTGTTATTCAAAACCAGTGAGTTCTGGAAAGGCAACAAAAAGACTTTATGTGGAATCTTGTGGCAGGATGAGGCCAATGCTAAAATTTTTTGGTATGGTGAGCCCAGACCACACTTTCTTTGCAGCAAATAGCTTCAGTTTTAGGTAAATAGCCCATTAATTTTTCAGACACTTATTGTGCTCATGAAGTCAGAGCCTGAGGATAAAATAACTTGTGTCAAAGCAAGGGTTGTACAACAACACCCTTCACAAAGCAGATAAGTGCTGAACACTTCAGCTGAATGAGCAATCTTCTTTTAATGCTATTCATTTATTTTTCTGCAGCAGAGGAGAAAAAGGAGCCATTCAGGGTTTTGGTTTTTTTAAATAAAGCTGAATGAGAGCAGACTGTTCATTATTCTGTCCCCATCTCTGTTACCTGAGAGTAGCTGATGTGTATGAGGTCCCCGTGAAGGGAGGTGACGTTGGTGATTGTTCTCAGGTCACTGTACAACAGACTGGCACAACCCACCATGTGGTGCCGGAGGACTTGAGCCATCACTCCTTTGGCAGTCCAGTCCTTGATCTGCAGCAGGAAGTGGAGGAGTTGAGAAGCAGTTGAGTGAAGCATCTGAATCTGAAAACTCACTGCCAACTCATTAAAAGTGTCTGGCCTTACTTACTCGTGGGTCGCTGTTTAGTATATCTGTGCGAGGCACAAACAGAGTGAAAGGGCCAGGAGCTGCAAGATCTCTGATAGACAAGGCCTGCCAAATTTAAGAGGACAAAGCAGTAATGAGATTTAATGCACATAGTAACATCACACAGTGATGGGGACAGCCCTGCTGCATGGGTGGTGGTGCCTGCAGCCCTCTTGGTGCTGCACATTAGGTTTCTGCCCCTGAAATGCAAGAGAGAGAGAAACCTTCTTGTACAGCGTGGTTTTCCCAACCCTGTCTGTCACCTCTGCCCACAGGTATCACTGAGAGACCACAGTCTCTCTTTCCTCAGCAGTAATGAACACAAGAAGAGGGAAAGTTCTCAACCAATGCTAGGTGCAGGGACAGTGGAGAAGGTATTCCCTCCTGGAAAAGGGAAGATGAAACCCTTTCATCTTGAGATAGTCAAGAGTGGATATATGTGTGTGCATCTCCCTGATATATGGTTGCTTGTATCTAGGATTAGATTAATTACTGTGTAGTGGGTTGACCTTGACTAGATGCCAGGTATGCACCAAGATGCTTTTTGTATTGCTCCTGTCCTCAGCAGGACAGAGAGGGGAGAAAAAGAAGATGGGGGGAAAAAACCCTTGGCGTTCAAGATAAATTCCACTCCCCCCCCAAAAAACCCCCCAAAAAAACCCAACCCATTCAACCTTTTCTTACCTCCAAGTGGAAATAAAACTTGGATGTGTTGGAGTCCCTGAGAAGTTCCTGCAATCAAGAACAACACTTTGTAACAGTGCTGCAAATGTGAGGCAACATCTGTGGAGTGCAAACAAGTGCAGCACTCAGACAAGAAAGGGAACTTGTGCTTTGGAATAAATGCTGCCCATTTTACAATGCTCTATCAAAGAATAGGTTGCTTTGAAACCTCAAAATACCAGTGCTAACTCCCTAGTACTGCAGTCATGCAGTGCATTGGGTGGGTTTTATTTGTGTTTTTTGTTGTTGTTGTTGTTGTTTGGTTGGTTCTTTTCATTTGATTTTGGCAGATCTTGCAGCGTACTATTCCTAGTTCCTTGGATTAGGATTATTTAAAATCCTCTGTAGATTTACCAATTTGTCCAAGAAAATAAACCTGGCATGTTTCAAGAGGCAACCACAACTGTATTAAATAATTATCTGAAAAAAACTAAAGGGCAGCAAACATGTAGCACTTTACCTGAAAGATATTTCCTCGGCACTTAAATCCATCCCCAATGTAGTTATTTTTGCAGGTGCAGGTCCTTTCTGTCAGCTCGGTGTCATTACAGATGGCAAATTCACTGCAGCCTCCATTATTCTTGTAAAATCAGATTTTAACACATTTAATTCCTTCATTACCATGTGTACAAAACAATTCTATTTTTTCCACATGTATGGTTTAGGAGGGCTTAATCCTAACACCTTTTTGAAACCTGATTTTACTGGATTTATGATGGTATATACTGTCTTGCAAACAATAAAGAGCCTTTAAGGTTCATACAGAGCAACTCTTTACACAGAGGATGTAATTTGGACTCTCTCTTTGTATTTTTAGTTTATGGTGCTATAAGCATCGAAAAGCTTTCCATGTAAGTTTCACTCTGGACCTTAGGTATGACTCTTAGCTACTCTGCTGAAGCAGCATTGACTTACGCTGAAGGGGCCATTCTATTCACCAATACGGGCTGGGAGAGGAATTGATAGAAGGAAGCCCAGCAGAGAAGGACTTGGGGTTGCTGGTGGATGAGAAGCTTGACATGAGCTGACAGTGCAAGCTTGCAGCCCAGAAGGCCAACTGTATCCTGAGCTGCATCAAAAGGAGTGTGACCAGCAGGCCAAGGGTGGTGATTCCCCCACTCTACTCCACCCTTCTGAGACTCCACCTGGAGTATTGTGTACAGTTCTGGAGTCTTCAACATAGGAATGACATGGAACTGTTGGAATGGGCCCAAAGGAGGGCCACAAAGATGTTCAGAGGGCTGGAGCATCTCTCCTATGAAGACAGGCTGAGAGAGTTGGGGTTGTTCANAGAGGGGTTCGAACTTGATGATGTTCATGGTCGTTTCCAGCCCAAACCATTCTATGACTCTATGATTCTATGAAATATTTACAGCTGTAAATCACTTTTGTGGTTCCAGGAGCCTGAATTTCTGGAGGAGCATTAGCATAGTACTGTCTATTTTACTTTGTCTGTCTTATGGCCCAGGCCAGTTGAAACAGGGAACTACCACACGTGCTCTCCTCTAAAACATGCCCTGCCTGCCCCTGGGTCCAACACCATCTTGCCCTTAGGCTGGAGCAGCAGATGCACGTCATCCAGCTGCCTGCCTCTGGGAAGGTCTCCATGCTAAGGGGAGATGCTACTTGTTCAGAGCTCTGTCCAGTTACAAGTAGGTACTCCCCAGGTAGCGCCTCAGTTTGTGAATAAGTTTCTATGCTGTGTGAGAGAAAATCAGGAAAATTTGAGAAAACACCTTGTTTTCTTTCCTTATGCCTGTTTCATGGTGTCCTTTCTGTTACTGGTTGTCTTAGGGATTCTTTTCCATGGGCCTTGAGTTGGAGCAGAAGCTCCTTTGGGAGCTACCAGTGGTGTCTGATGTCATAGACCACCACAGTGAATCCTGGCCATGAGCTGGATGTGTGGGTGCTCTTGCTATTTATTTGGCTGTCTTTGGCTGGACTATTGGCAACCTTGAATTTATTATAGCTTCTCTTGAAGCTTTGCTGTGCAGGGGTTTGGCCATAGTGAGGCCAGATTAGCCTCTAGTCTGACAGTGACACTTCTCAAGACTGTATTTTTAAAAAAACCCCAAATATATATCTATGTAGCTATATATAATTAGCCTGGAATAAATAGCTGTTTGGATGCAAAGTTGCTGGAACAAGGCCTAGGAAAAAGTCAAAGCCTATAAAATCATAGGAAGCAGTTGATCATAACTTTAGAATCCCCTTCCTCCAGCTTCTGGTTTTGTCCTTGTTCTTTCATCTCTGCAGTGTTCCAAGGTTAGAGACGGTCTGCTGCCAGGCTAAGCGGGGACAGTGAGAATTACTGTCACTGTGCTCCAAGCACAAAGGATTAATGTGCATGGGAGAGTAGCTATGTCTGTGCTGCAGCTTCTCAGAAGCAGAGCAATGCACCTGGTGCAAAGGACTATGTTGCTTGCAGATACATGTCTTGCAAGGCTTGAGCTAGCTCATGAGAAATCAGTGTTTCTGTGGGGCTGTGGGGCTCTGCTCTTTCACTGCACCACGGCAGCTCTGCCCTGGGTGAGTCTGCAGGCTGGGATCTCTGCTGGAAACATCTACTCTAGGGAGCCCAGGCATGCCCAGGGCCCTGTGCCTGGATTGCCCCAACAAGGATTTCACTGGTAACGACCCAAGAATATGAGGACTTGATACTCCGATTTGGGTATAAAAATTTCAGACTGAAAAGGGAATGTGTATTTTGACACTTGGTTGTTTCTCTTGTTCAGGCTGTACAGATATGGTCCCAAATCACAAGAGAGGACCCAATGACAGGAGAATATAAAAATAAATAGCAGTTTGATGTACCATAGGGTGGGTTTGCATGTTGGCTTTTTTTTCTAAAGACTCAATGATGAATCTGTGCCCTCACTTGTATTATGTCTGGGCAGCAGTCCAAGAAAAGCCTTTAGTGGGTATGTAGTTTCTAAAACAGTGGTGGCACTAAAGTTTGTCCTGAAAGAAGCATGTTTAAAATTAGCAAAGTTGATGTAAATGGATTCTGGGCATAGAAGATCCCATATCTATCCACTCTGCCTGGTTTTGAATGAATACATAACACCAAAGTGTAATGATTATAACAAGACTTCAAATACTCTCTTTAACTGACACTTACTTGTGAACATAGGCTGATGTATGTGCATCTTTTACCATCTCCTGAGTATCCCTTCAAGCAATTGCATACTGCCTACAAAGCGAACACAGGAAACGTGTACACAGAAAGATGTTTCATTTCTTTCAGTTCACTTACACTTAATTTACCCTTTTGCCTCAATATTTCATAGTGATATGGTGTCCCACAGCAGTTTCTTAGCCAGTGTTAGTCTTATCATAGACTAAGATTGGGGAGTAACAATTTCTAGGAGGCTCTATCTGATCTTTCTCTGCTTCTCCATCTCTTGTGTCTCCTCTGCTGTCTTGGCCATTTGAAATGACCCCTCTGACAACTGCACATAGTCATCTTGCTGGCAAAGCAGGTGAAATCCCTAATTAGTTCCCCTTATTTTATTTGCATAGGTTAGTACTCTCCTATATTTTCTTCTCTTCCCCTGTTTGTTGTTTGTTTTGGTTTTTGCTTGTTTTTAGTGATGAAGCACATTTTTAAAACACACTTGGAATGGTGTCCTGTTGGTGTCAGCTGGTACTGACAGCTTCCCATGCAGCGACTGCGCATGTGACATGCCATGATTACTGTGTTTTGTGGTTATCACAAAGATGAAAAGCGAACGGGGATGCAAATAAACAACTTCTCTTCCTCTCCAATTCACTGCTAAATGAGTCCTGGTTTAGAATTCCTACTTAATATGTAGAAGAATAAAAATTCAAGGAGACTTCTGCAGCAGAAATAAAACTGGTAGGGAGTGTAATAGCAGCTTTTGCTATATCTGTATGACCGAAAGCCCTACAGAAAACAGACATTTTTGTCCTGTAAGTTTGGCTCTGCTGCAATGGGATTTACAATGGGACTTTGTATTGGAGGTTACTGGAGCTCAGATGTTAACTGTAATCCCGTGGGTAAATAAATATAAAAAATCATATTGTAGCTACCTGGTGAGGGTATATGGGAAAAAATAGTTGTTACCTGTTTGTCTAGAGAGATCAGAAGGAGTTAACTGACTGCTGCCATCAGAAATATCCTGACTTCTGAATGAGACACGGCGAAGAGTGAATTGATCATTATTGGCAAAAAGGGCTGATGGCTTTATTGCTCCTCCAGTCCGTGGACAACTGGAAGTAGGAAGCTGGTATACCCTAACCCCTATATGAGGACTAAGATTCAGTCTGTTTTGTTTCCCTGTGAATATGTTTGAGCTTAACTGTGAGAATGGCTAGTCTGAAATGAAGTTTTTCCACGGACAGTTTCTACAACAATAAAAGAAGCATTATCTGGCAATGTTTTCAGGCTGACAGGTTTTCACACCAAACCCTCCCAAAGGAGAAAAACAACCACTTGAAACTGCAGAACACTGTTTTCTTCTGCAGCTTTGAATTAATTTTAATGAAATTATTTTTTCATTTTTGTCTATATTCCCCCTCAAATGCTTTCCTCAAAGTATATACTTTTCAGAATATTTGTTAAGAAATCCAATTTGCCATCTCAACTTTGTTTTTAAATGAGGAAGTCTTTCTTTACCCAACTATAAACACAGGATCAGTCTTATTTTTCTGCATTGATCAAGTACTCACTTGGTTGGGTCCAGTCTGTGTGCATTCTGCATTTCTATCACATCCACCATTGTTCTCCAGACAAGGGTTGATTTCTTTATAAAACAGAGACAGTGAAATAAGGAAAAGAGTGTCTTCTGAAAACTCAAGAAGGAATAATTTAAAGTCAAACATACTAGGAATGCAGATTTTTTACAATCGTGAATCAATGAAATTAGTTCCCTTCACTACTTAATATCTCAATCTAGGTCTTGATGAAGGCTAAAACTCTGCCATAAGCATTTCTAAAAACCACTCATGGGAAGGTGTGGTATAAAAATAGCTGAAAGTCTTAAAGTTTGCAGTGGCCAGAGGAGCGTGAATGTATCAAGCTGCTGAAGATGGGTCTATCCTTGTTGTGAGGTAGTTCTTTTTTTAGTAAGCTTTGGTGTTACATTACACTGCTGTTATTGCCTGGTTTGCCAAGCAGTATCAACAACGTGGCAGGTAGAGATGCCTTTCAGGGTCATAGTGGAAGAAGGATCTTCCATTTACAGGAAAACTCCTGTAATCTTCCTCCTCGTGGCATATGAGACATTGTGAATGCTTACCAATGCAGACTATTCCATCTCCAGTGTACCCAGCATTGCAGATGCAAGATCTCTGGCCAGGGGTTGTTCTTCTGCACTCTGCTTTGGCAGAACAGCCACCATTGCTGGTCTCACAAGCATCAATAGCTGAACAGTGACAACTCAGATTAAAACAATGTGCTTAAATGGCTTTTTGCTTTTCAGGCTAAACTGTCTTTATCTCTTTAAAAGATTTTGCCAACATTTCCTGAATCCAAACCTTTCTGATTTAAGAGTCCACAGACTTCATTAGTGCCAAATAATTAATGTCTGTTATTGATTACAGGAGGGAAAGGTGAGAAGATGCATCTAGCCTGGAAGATACGGTCCTGTGCCTAACTAGCACTAAAAAGGCTTTCCCTTAGCTTGCCTTTTTCTGCACTCAGATCAAATGGCCATTCTGGGCTCTGATAAACCCATCCCTTCTGTAACAAAAAGTTCTGGTTGCTATTCAGATGGATACTCCTGCTGTTTCTGTGACTGAGGATGAGCCAGAGGCTGGCAAAAAGCTTGCTCAGGTTACCCTGAGAGCAGAGAGGGAGCCTTTTCTCATCTTCAGTTAGAATCAAATCAGCCCAAATGTTGTTTTGGTTTTGTCTTTGTCTTCAAGTGACATCATATGGCTGTTTCAGCAGTCATAACAACCAGACTGGGCCGGTGACTTGTCCTGTAACTGGTTTTGACTGGGAATTCTGTATAGGTGAATAAGGTTGAATGCAAAGCTGCTGTGGGTGACCTGTGTCACCCCACTCTTCATTCCCATGGGGAATTTTCCACCAGCAGATTAAAATGGATTTGGTTGATTTGTGCCAGAAGAGAAAATGAAAGCAGCTGGAGTACAAGTGCTAAAATCTTTCATAAGACCTTGCCAGCCATTGTAAGTAGACAAATATGCTTCTGTTCCCAAGAGAATTAGTATTTTAATCAGTTAAAGATTAAGTAAAACTACTGTAAAATTAATTACATCACTGTAGCTGGAAGCAGGCTATTCTCTAAGTCTGGATATCCTGGACTCTGGGAGGGACACCTAGGATAAGCTGCTATTACGGTTTATGAGAGACTCTAAAGAAGTTGGTTTTACCATCTCAGAAATCAATGCCAGTTCAGAAAGCTGAGCAAATGGTAGGGCTATAAGCTTCCAATAGCTGGAAGTGCTATTGTGCCCTGAATTGGCCTCTCTTCACAGGGCTTTGATGGGAAAAGGAGTAAAAGTCATAATCCAGGTTTCATTACTTTGCAAACAATGGGGTCTGGGTTGTGCACAGTATGTTCCCTTTTCTCTGGTCTCCCTTAGCACAATGCCTCGTGACTTGGAGATTTGGAGCCTTTTGTTTGCTATGAACCTGCACCTGTTGAGTTCCAACTTGTTTTAAGTGAACTGGCAGCAATTCCTGTTTTTAAATGGTGCGTAGGGAAATGCTCATCTTTCTCCAGCTCCACCATGACTACTAGGTAGCATTATTATTTTTGTTTTCTCCAAAAGGGAAGAAGCAAAGTGCACTTGCCTGTGCAGAATGTCCCGTTCCCCTCGAACCCAGCTGCACATTTGCAATAGGCACTGCTGTTTGGTAGGAGAAGGCAGCTAAAGAAGTAAAAGGAGGGAGGTTACATTTAGGGAAAAAAAAAAAAAAAGTAGTTAGGAGCCTTTTTTTTTTGTGCATTGTTCAGAAGGTGATGTCACATAGGAAAACTGAAGCATTTAATCATGCTGTATGATGCAGTTGCAACTCAATCAGTGAACCTAGTTGGGCCCAGCTTCCCAAATGCATTCTGGATATATTAAGTATTAAAAATGTATGTTTTGGTCAGCATGTCCATTTTTCTCATGCAGAGCTCCAGAAACTGCATACCTGCTCACCCAAAACCTGTGCTTAAATTTCTGTTTGCCTGCATGCAGTTTATGGAGGGATGCAACCCAATTGACGTGCAGGGATGGTAGCCAGGAGTCTGAGTCTCCTGGGTTCAGGCTTGGGTTTTTTGGGCAGTTTGGCCTCCTGTATCCTTTCTGCCCCATGAGCTCTGTCTAACACAGGGACAGCATCACACCACAGCCAGCGCAATCCCGCCCTTCCCCACCGCTCCTGCCATGCCTGCACTTATCCTCATAGCTACAGGGGATGGATACAGCTCAAGAGAAGAACATTGCTTTTCCTGTCTGAAATGCAGTCCTGAGGTCAGTGCATGTGGGATCCCCTTGAGCAAATTTGAGAGAGGAGTTCTGACAAAAGCTCCTGGTAAAAAGATCTCTGCTGTGAACTACAAGGGGGGAGAGGATGATCTACATCTGGGAAAGAGGGGGTTTGCCCCCTCGGGTTTCTCTCCTCCTGAGAGCTGAGAATTGGGGATTCTATCCAGCTACCTTTCCTTGGGTTTTCTGTAATGTAAATCTTGCTGTCTGGTCAGTGATGTGGGGATGGGTACTCTTCAGTATATGGCTCAATGGGGTTGAGCTGCTCATTTGAAAACCGGTTAGTGTCCCAATACTGGTGTGCTGGATCACCAAGAATGGGTTTTGGTTTGGTTTCTTTTAATATTTGGGTGCAAAGGGAGCTGTCTTTTGTGAAATGTAGCTCTCTGATTAAGTCCTTGGTACCAGTGGCATTTCTGAGTTTTATATGCAGTGATGGATGGGGGAAATAGGAGGGACAGATAAAGCTCACCTGGGAAACCCACCTTTGTGATCAGCCTTGCCCTGCCCTCTTGTTCTTTTTAGTACAAGAGGCTCCATTTCTTTGCATACTGCATGGTAGGATGTCTCATGGGTGGATGGTACTTTTCTCCTCCCCACAAAACCTCCCTTTTAACATGCCCGTTTGGAGCTTTTTGGCTTATTAACTGAATATGTTACATTATCATCACCCTTTATCTCTGGCAGAAAATGTTAGTGTTATCTATGCTTCTGGGAAGTTTTCGTAAACAGCAGGACAGACTACACTTTCTGCTTGCAAGAGAACTTCTTTTCTTTCCCACCTCCACCCCTCTAAAATAGTGGATTTCATACATACTTAGCACTGGTATGGCATGAGGCGTTGCATGCATCATCTTTGATTTCTGCAAGAGTTAAAAAAGAAACAAAGAAAAAAACCCAAACCAGGGATCAGGACCTTTTTGGGTCAACATCCTTCTAGTTTACCAGTCTTTTCATTCCTACCATGCACAGCTGGAGTCTCTTACAACTTCTGCACCAACCCTGCTCTCAGTCTGTATAGAGGCTCCCTATGTATAGATCACTGGGTGACACCTAAATTCAGTTATGAGGAAGGGGCATGTCAATGTATTGCCAGGAAAACATTTCACCTATTGTTATTTAATGTGCAAAACTCACCAAACACAGATATTAGTTTAATTATGTAAATGTAAGTTTTCCAAAGGGACTGAAATTTGCTCAGGTATAGCAACTGAAGAAACTCTTTAACTATAAAGCTAATTTCTTAACTATTTTTTTCCTAAACAAATTTAAAACAGAAATTGAATACTACTGTTAATGTGCTTATATGTTTTGGTTTTATACTATTTATATAGAGTTCTGAATAGTTATTTAATGCATTTTAATTATGTTTAAATAAACTATAGTTTTATTTCATATAGGAGCTGTTTTAAAACAACAGTATTATTTATTTGCAAATTCACTTTTATTGTATTAGCAAGAACATAACATCCAGTGTTGTATAGCTAAATCAGCTTACATGGTATAGCTTACATCACTTGAGGGGCTTTTGATCAGAGGAGCAAAATGTGCTGCATAACTCTGCAAAATATTCTTTTGGGACAAATACCGAACTAATTCTCTGTGTTCCCCTGTAAGGTGTTTAATGTCCCGAGCAGTACCTCAGCTGGCTCTCTATTACCATCATAGTTAATCTCCATAACACACGAGGGTCACCTGTGTTTCACTGCATGTGGGAAGCTAGTGGCACCTCCCACACTGAGATCTGGTCATGGCTGTATTTCTGGCATTCCCTGAAATGCTCACTTCTCTACCCAGGAAAAAACCAAATAATAGGAGGAGACACTCACCACTCTCACATGTCACTCCTCTCCAGCCAACATCACATTCGCAGGAGCCATCCCCTTCGATCCCACTGCTGCATTTCCCGTGGATGCAAGCGCACACTGTGAGGAGAAATGGGAGGAGACCACTGTCCCAGGGCAGGGTAGTAGTGTGCACAGCAAGACAATGAGGGGAAGGAAGGGCAGGAAGATGGCCCAGATGTCTTCTGCTGATGGCACCTTCTACTCTTGGCTATTAAGAGAAATGCTTTGACTTGTGCCTGTTGACTTTATCCTACAGAATAAATCCAAGTTCATAATATGTTTATCTTTCCTCTGTTTCCAAATAAAAGGACTGAAAAGGTATTTCAATGGGAAAGCATTGGTGAAAACACAGTGCTAAGGAAGATTATTCTCACTGGGTGTTTTTCTAGGCCTGTCACATGCCACCATCTCTAAACAAGGGAGTAGAGAGAAAATACCATAATTGGGGAAGAAAAGGGGTCAATGGTATTTTTAAGACTGGCCTATTACCCTGAGGTATCTTTCTAGGATCTAGAATGGACATGGTTAGAAGATCTAAAGGGGAGGTTTTGACATCTGACTAGATGAGTGAAGGTGCCTGTGCAGTTTGGGGATGCTCAGTACCTTGATCACAGTTGCGGCCGTATTTGCCTTCAATGCAGTTTTCACAGGCTGTACCGACAAACCCCTCTCCGCACTCGCAGGTGCCTGTGCCGTTGATGCCATCCAGGCAGATGCCGTTTCCAAAGCAGGCGTTCCCTGCTTTGCCTGGACAGGGCTGGCACTGCTGCCCAAAGAAACCTGCACAGCATTCCCTGGTCTGGAATCAAGAAATGCCATGCTGAGGGTCAGGGTCAGAGTAGCAAGCATGGCAGCAAGCATGTGGCTGCTGGGTATCATCTCTTGAGACCTCTACTGGGTAGAGGTGAACTGTGAGTCTGGACTTTTAGCAGCACATTAACTCTGCCAGACTCTCCCCACACTCCTTACTGTGCCAGGGCTCAAGCTGCCACCCCAAGTCCTTGGTGAGACCCAGGTGCCCTCCACCAGTCCAGGTAAAAGTGGGTGGGAGTGCTAGGGATAAGCAGGGGGTTACCTTTCTCAAACCTGTGCTCTCCCTGCACCACACCGGCTCCCAGCCCTTCCTAGCCTGCAGCTCTCAGCAGCCTTTAACCTTCTGACCTCTGTTGTATCCAGAATAAAGGCCAGTAAACACAGCAAGGGACCTTGACAGGCTGTGTGCTTTTAACATGGATTGCGAGGAGTTCAGGGATGGGGGTTCCTGCCTTGTACTCACAATGACAGTTTTGGCACACCTCCGCAGGCACCCAGTCTGGATGGTGTACATTCTCATGTTGTTTTCCGAGAGGACACAGTACTTGTCTCCTGCCTGAATAAACATTGCAGAAACAGCTGCACTTCTAAATAAAATCGATCGGCTGCTTTCAAATGTTTTTAAAAACCAGGACATTAACTTTATGCATGCTGTGCGCTGACTCACAAGTTCACAATGAAGATGAAGGAAATGCTTTTAGAGATAAAAATTCATTAGCTAAATGATTTTTTTTCTAGTGAACATATGATCAATTTAACTCTGCCCTGTGGCATTTTAAAGATGTGTCTAATGCTGCCTTTGCTCAGAGCTAAACAAAAGTTTTTTTTTCTGAAGTTTGACAAGCATATATATTTCTGACGCTTTTTTTTCTGACACTTTTGTTCTTCCTAATTTTTCTTGGAAAACTAAGTGACAGACTTCTGCAAAAACAGCTGTTGAAGCATTTCTTTCAGGTCTGGACACAGTTAGAAAGATTGTCTGCCAAAGAAGACTTGTGGGTCTTGGACATTTTTCATGAGATTAAGAAAACATCTATCTGGCTGTTCATTGTTGTGGAATCTTTAATGTTTTTGAGTTTTGCCCACAAACACTTCAGTTTGACTTTGCCAGCCAGTTACCTTAATTGGATGGGTGGATGGATGGATGGATGGAACTTGATCCCAACAGAGGAGGTTTCCCAAGGGAATTAAGATGTCAAGAAACTCTGGGACTTGTGGCTGACCTGCTAAATATCTGCAGTTCTCATGCATGGAAAGTGAGTGCTCGAACTCTCCATAGTCTTCAAGTCTCCTTGTGAGCATAACTCACAGTCTATTGCTGGGAACAGCTTGAGTTTGTTCTGAACAAATCTGATTTGAAGGGCTAAGAGCTGCTTCTGTAATTCCACCTATAATAAGCATACTCCAGAACATGTTCAACTCTGTTTTGCATGATAGAGGTAATAGTTTTGTGGTTTGAGGAGTCTTCAATTGTCCCTGTTTGTGCTAGAAACTGGTCTTTCAAGATAAAACTATCCTTAAGCTGCCCTTGATTCTGCTACCTTGCTCTCAGGGTGGATTGGCACTATGGATTGTAAGTGATGTATGTATCTGGCTGAAGTAATTGTGCAATTTTATTAAAAAAAAGATTGGATGCATCTATACTCAGTTTTAATTTTTTAAAAAAATAGCATTAATGATAAAATACTTACTATTTCTTTTGTTCCTGGGGGACAACTTGATGGCTGTGAACAAATTCTGCATTTTTCCTTCAACAACAGAAACGGAATATAGTTAACAGACTGTGTAGAGCTACAGACAGGTTGTTTAGTAGAAAATGTGTATTTTCCACCTGTACTTCTGAATCTAGCCCTGAGGGTGTGTAATCAGGATTATACCCTTGGTGAAGGTGGTGAGGGTAGCTGGACTGCTCAGCAAGGAAGAACATCCTTTACAGTGAGGGTGGTGAGAAACTGGAACAGGTTGCCCAGAGAGGTGGTGGTGGCCCCATTTCTGGAAACATTCAAGGTCAGGCCTGATCAAGATCTGAGCAATCTGATCTACTAAAGGTGTTTGTCCCTGCTTACTGTTGGGGGGTTGGAGTAGATGACCATTAAAGTTCCCTTCCAACCCAACTCATTCTATGACTTCTATCAGTGGGTCTGTAGGGACACTCCAAGGGGAAGAAGGAGGAAAGCTCTTTTGGATATTTTGGTTTGATTTTCTATAGCAGTGCTTCCCAAAGACCTCCCCTTCTAAAGCTCAAGAACAGGCAAATCCTAACTTCAGTCATAGTTGCCTGCAGCACAATAGCAGCGTGGAAATGGAAAACTCATGCAGTATATATGTCCTATCTTATATATGTGACCCATTTGCACATCTAAGGACAGTTTCTGCAATATGCTGAGGTACGTGGTGTACCTAGTATGCAATGCTTAATATTATTCCTGTTTTGCTGAATAAGTGATTTGTTTTAGTAAGGCTTAAACAAATGTTTAAGTATGTTGCTGCATTTGAACATAGCAGGGAAAATATTTTTCTATGGGAAAACAAAGGACTATGACCAAAGCTTGGTTTAGTATCTGACAGTTCAAAGCTGGGGGAAAGCTTTAAATGAAATATACTCAGATATGGGACTGCATCCCAAGGAAAAGAATTAAGCTACAAAAGATTACACATTTTAGTTTATACAAATGTCAATTCATCTTCCCTGTCTAGTTTGTGCCATATGCCATAAAAAAGGGAAGTACCTGCCTCTTTGCTGTCCTATTTGGCTTACTCAGAAGAAAAGACAAAGGGAACCTTTCTTTGTCACTTTGAGGAAACCACATCCTATTGTTTAAAGGAATGTAAACTCATTTGTAGTTCATAAGTAAAGGAACAAAAAAAGTGAGAATGCTTTACTCAGAGGGCAGGAGGAATTAATGTAATTGTACACTGGTAATCTAAACCTGGAATGAAAACTTCTTACTAAAAATATTTTATTTTCCATTTTTTTTTTCCCCATGTTTTACTTTATAAGTGGGTGGCCTGGCTAAGATGATGTATTGAAATAGTGCATTGCTATTATTTTCTGAAAATTTAATTTCAGGAATTGCTTATTCTTGTTTTATGTAGGCTGCCAGTCCACTCTACAGGATCACAGCAGTCTTAAAAGATGCTAAAACTCTGGTAGGAATATCCTTTGTGGAAAATACTTGCCTTATGTGCCATGTATCCTGTACATTTTAGCTGTGTTTGGCTATAGACCTCTCTGATGGGCCTTTAAACCTCTGTGCGACCAGGACCACTTACAGTGATTGCGGTATCATTGACATCACATCTGTTCTTCTGGATTTCCAGAACTTTTCCCAAACCATGAATAATTCCTTTGTCTGTTGCCACATTTGTATAGCTTATAGGTGCATCATTTATGAATAGCTGCAAAAGAAACACAGTTAGAAAGCATCAGAGCTGTTCAGGAGCTTTATGGTAACTGCAGCAGCAGTGGGTGAAAGGAGCAATGTATAAACCCTGTTTCAGGAGAACTGAAGGATGTTGTTAACTTCAAGAACTTGGTCACATCCCAGTTTTCCCCCATTTACAAGTGGCATTGGATGTCATGTGGCCTGTTGATGTTTCCTAGCAATAGGATTTATCAGGGCAGATTTTTTCACTCGAGGGTGTAAAGGTCTTGAAGTAGGAGCCTAAAGCAAGTCAAGATCTCGATTTTCTGTCTATGGGGGATGATAGACTTCAGAGAAGACCTTCCAGAAAATGCTAATTCAAGGAGTTTCATCATCTCACTGCTAACCTGCACTCCCATTGTCCCCTTCCCAGAAACAGACCTAAGAGCAGATGTTTCCTCTAAGGCTCTGCTATGGGCAGAGCAAACAGCAGAACTGAAACTGCTTTGGTGAGAAACCTTCTGATCTCCTTTGCCTGGGCCCAGAGGGAGCTCTGGAACAGAGAAGGAGGAGGACCAAGCTCTTTCTGGCTGTGCCATCAGGTGAGATACGTCACTTAATCTTGATGTGCCCGATTTTCCCATGAGTGGTTCTGAAAGGCAATGCGTATTTGATGCCAAACGTTTTGAGCTCCAAGGATTTTGAGGTAGATCCATAGAAAATAGAATTAATATTGTATAATTGAAGGTAGATTTCAATAGTATTTCGAAGTCAGATTAATGACTTCTTTGCAATGCAGGCTTGTAGCTGCTAGATACGTGTGTCCACTGCAGGAGCTTCTAAAACGCAGTGCTTAATGAGAACAGCGTAACTGAAATAAAATTCAATTAAAGATCCCTTCAAGGATGACTTTGGATTAGCGTGTCAGAGGCAGACATTGCATTTGAGTGACATCTTTTGTGCCAGAAGCTGATAGGGGGTACAGAGCTCCTTTTGACTGCATGCTAGTTTAAAGTTAAAGCTGGATATGTTAGAACCAGGAACCTGTTTTGTTTCTCTGAGCAAGTGAAGGCAGCAGTACCTGGTCATTGTGGACAAAGAACCCAACTTGGTAGGAGAACCCCAGCATGGTCTCCCTGTGCATGCCGTTGTGCAGATCATTCTTCAGGAGCTTCTCATCTAGCAGAATGTGATAGCGGATTTGGCCTTCATCCTGCAAACACGTCATTAAATTCAGAGTTATGTAACAAAGTATGCATAGTTCTTTGAGATAGATTTTTCCCACAGGGCATAAGGCAAACATAGATTGGCTGCATTTAAGGAGAAGATGTAACCTTCAGCTTGCAGGTTATTTCATAGTTCTTACTGTGAAGAGTCTACATTTCTGTTGTAATGGAGTGTTTACTGAGCATGGGCAGATGGAAGGCTTTTGAACAAACCAAGATTTGCTTCTGCCTGGTAGCATCACTTTCTGTGTATAGGGCTGGCTGACAGATCCAGGGAAAAGTTAGAGAATTTTTTAGGACTCTGAACTTCATTAGTTCATTTGATATAAGAAGTTATGTATTCATGAATGCTTTTATCTTCCCCATACCTATTCCTCTTCCTTTTGGAATCCCTGAATAACCTGTAGATGAATATTTATATCAAGTTATAAGTTGGTTATTTAGTTTGCTTCTGTTTTAATCTTTTATGTCATCTTCAGTTAATAAAGTGCTAGAGCCATACCCGTTAATTGTAAATTTTTCTATGCATTATTGGTAGAGTGTATTAATTTTTAATTGAGGTAGTGAAATTATTCTCTGTACATCCAAATTTAGTGAGGGCTTCCCAGAGCAGAGAACTCCCAGAGCTCTCCTTGACTTGGAGGTAGAAGCAGAAGGGGAATGTGTTTTGTGAGAGATTTGTACATGTGAGAGAAGCTGGGGCACTTGGAGGATTCGGGAGCTGCCTAGCCAACAGGTACATACTGCTGTTGCAGCTTCTGATTTTGTAGGTAAGAAGGTGGGAATTAAGATAGAGCTAATCCACTAAAGCATAGGCCTCCATCAAAGTCCAACCCTATTTAATCCTCCTGACTTGGATGTTTTGGAGGGAAAATTAACTTTCATGCATCTCCATTTCTGTCTTTAGTCACTAGCAGAGTAAGAACAAAACCTCTCTTCCAGTGAGGCCAAGAAATGGGGTCTCTTGCCTGTGCTGAGCTCCTCCCTCTGCAGCAGAGTTCATCCAAGGTGTTTTAAAGAGGATAAGGCTTAGGCAGGCTTAACCTTATGGTTGTTTTCTGATTTTCTTTGGCAGATTGCCACACCAGGCAATGTTGGGAGGATGGAAGAAAGACAGAAGCCACAATTGGTAAGTAGTGGAAATGAAAAGGTTATCTGTGTGTTTGCAATGGGAATCCAATGGGATTGATGTTTTAAAGATACCTACGCGTCTCTCAAGTTTGTTATAAATGCTTCTTACTCTCATGCAAAAATTATAATGTTGTGTCAGAAAACCAACTAAAATAGTGTTCAAAAGTAATTTAAGCAGATGTAACTTGATTGTACATGAATTCTTTCAGTGAGGCAGCAAGCAGGACTTTTGTTGTGAATCTGCTGGTTGGCAGTAAATGTTTTGGGATTAGTCATTTGAACCCTGGGCTTCTCAGCTTCCTGGTGCTAAACTGAGACCATGAATGGTCTCCAGGGATGGAGTATGGCAGGATAGATATTTATGAATATTTTGTGGTGTTATTATTGATGGAGTTGTCAGTGATGACAGGCAACTGGACTTGTTCATCTTGGAAACTTCAGTGTAATTCCTGGTCATTTCTGTACCGAGGTTCTTTGTGAAAAAAAAGTATTCTACTGATGAAATGTCTTGGATATTATCAGCATGGTTTTAATCTAGAGGACAAAACCCAGGACAAATAGCTAGCCGTTTCTAGGAAGCTAGGAAAATATAGGTGGATCCATCCCTCCTCATCTTTTGTGATGTTAAAAAGAAAACAAACTGGTTTTTAAGAAAACAAAACACTCTTTCTATTTGTGTGTCCTCTCAATTCATACACTTTAAACTGGGATGAGATATTGAGTCAAGACAAGTCTTGTGGGTAATACGTACCAGAGTAGCAGACTTTTTATCCCTTAGGTAATTTTCTATGGCAACATTATTAGGGGCAAAGACTGTGTATGTGTTTGCAGCTTCTATTTCATTTGCCAGGCTGTATTGCTGTAGAGAAATATAAAAAGAGATCAGAATGATCACTGATAATACAATACCAGTCCAAATGCAAACAATCAGAGAATTGCTTCTATCCTTAAAAGTATGTGAAAGCTTACAATAATGTAGCCCCTGATAATGGAGTAATCGGGCATTTGCTCCAGCCGTGCCAGCAGCCTTGGCATGATGGTGCTGCGGAGGGGTGTCAGAACCTGGAAAGGGAGCAGATATCCCATGTCATTGCATGTGTGGTAGCAGCAGTGCTGTGGTAGCAGCTGCAAGGATCAGATGCAAGAGAAAATGGTGTTCTGCACAAAGACTTTTTGTCAAGGGTTAATTATTTTCCACTACTTGTGGTGCAGAGGAACAAATCCTCCTCCTGCAGCTGTATACCTTATCGATAACATGTATGATCCCGTTTGTAGATGCAATGTCACCAGCCACGATGTGAGCACCATCGATGGTGAGGTTCTGAAAGAGGGAAAGGAGAGTTTGCTTGTGTGTGGAGGTAGCAATGTTTTCCTGGTGGTTCAGGAAAACTTCCCCTGAGGCTTCACCATGGCTCTGCTCACACCAGAGTGTACCTGCCCTCAGGGAACTGTGCACAGGAGAGGTGACCCTCTTGGGGGTCTTGGTGCTGTTCCTGTGTACAGACCAGCAAGGCCACTGGGTCACTTGCACTCAGGGTAGGTGTGCTCACCCGCACCCCAAGGCAGATGGAGCTCCTGTGATGATTCATGTCCCCCCGTGTCTGTGCACCTTTTAAGGACCCTATTCATGTTTTTTCCTTCCAGAAGGGAGGCAAAGGGAACTTCCTCTAATGGGGATGAAGTACATAAATGTGCTATATGGATTCCAGAAAATCCTCCTTAGAACACGGAGTACTAGATAAAAAGGCCAAGGGGGAAGGTCTGGTAGTTGTCACTATTTACCATTAAAAATACTTAAAAATTCCTTTGGGTGATTTTGGATTATCAAGTTGCACATATGGACACGTGTGCACCATCACTGCTTCCTCCTACCTCCTATTTCACTAAAATAAGCTATTGGGTTTCCCTGATGCTCCTAGTCTTAAAGTAGTTCACACAGGCAGGGGCTGTGCTTCCACTTTGCTCTGAGACTGTCCAGTTTTTTCAGTAGCTACTGGGACATTAGCAATGAATAATATTGAGGACAAATTTCAGCTAGGTAAAGTGGTGGAGGGAATCAAGTTAATGCTTCTCCTGGAGAGCCAAACAGAATTGATCTATTCCTTTACTTTTATGGCATGATCATTTTAAAAATACAGGCACATAATGTCTGTGTGGGTCTGTAATACAGGAAAGTTGGTGTCAGTGATGGTCAAGGTTTGGGTATGATACCACAGTGGTTTGCAGGTCACCTCACCCCATCTTCTCTCGATAAGCGTAGGAAGTTGCTCTGTAGAGATGTTGGCAGCATGTCAGAGGATGATAAATTCTGGAAGTCAGCAAAGCTGTAAGCTCCTGTCAATATATGATACCTAAAGAAAATTAGCAGCATTTAAAGGTTTTGTATTTTCTCTCTCTCAATCTCTCTCTTTTCTTTTTAGCCCCAAATAAATATGCTTAATGTGTCTAAAAGTGTGTTTTCAGCAGGAATTGTTTGTAAAACACCTAGTCCAGGTAGATTCTGATCTCAGCTTGGCCTTTAGACATCTCTGACATAATACAAGTAAGGACTTTATTTTCAGTGGGGTTGCTACGGTGATTGATATTAATGTAACCAGAATAGAAATCCTATGTCCCTTCCCTAAAAATGTAACAGCTGTTTTTCTCTAAAGGCTTTAAACCAAAGTCTTGTTTTGAGTGGACAGTAATATTTTATGAAAACCCCCAGACCATTAACATACTTCAGTAGAGTTGGAATATTAATCTTTGACATCCAAAAGGCTCTCTCATCTTCATTCATGTTTTCAATTGCATGAAGAGAAGGCACAAGGACAGTTAAATTCGAAGTGTTGGACAACACTGAGTTTATCTCAGCCTCCTGCATGAAAGTAAAGAGCACAAAATAATTAATCCTGAGGATGATCTATAAATAGCCCATGGTGACTTTTTAGCAAGGTGGATTATGTGACATGCTTTGTGACAGGCTTGGAGAGGAAAAATTATTATACTGAGTAATGACTTGAACAAAAGTACTTAGAGCTGTACAAAAATGGTAAATGAGTATCTATTTCTTTTTTTTTTGCAGAGCAGATTGCCAGCGTTTAAAGTGCAGAAGCAATGATTAGGTCAGAATAGTTTGTTATTATGAAACACATTAAGTTGCCTCCCACAACAGTTTGTCTCATGGATTCTATTTTATGCACTTGAATGTTAAAAAAGAAAAAAAAATCATGGTGATGAATACTATTGGTTACTGATAACTTCAAGTAACTTGCTCTTGCAGAGCACTCAATGTGCTATCAATAACAGCTATTTAATAGAAGGATTATGAACCATGAAATAAGAGACCTACATGACAAAATGTTCCCATGGAATAAGATTATTTATCATGGCTGGGATTTTCCAAGATGTCCAAGGGATAGCTGTGCCCACAAGCACTATGGTAGAGCTTGCTGCTGATAGCTGTAATTTTAGATGGGGGGATGTGGGCTCTGTAGTATGCATGGACTGATTAATCTTCCACGTCTGTGTCTACGTTAAGGATATAGAGAGATTCCACTGGGGGGGGATTTTTCCAGTCATGGATTATTTTTGTGGGGTAGAAAAAGGAGAGCTAAAGATTTTAATGTGATCTTGCCGGAGGTGTGGTTCTTTGAACTTTTCACAAGCTTCATACTTGCCATTTTTGATATTACAAAACTTGAGGGAACCATATGAGCTTGGCTTCTACCTTTTTGCAGCTGGTGACCTGCCTGGAAGCCATCCTGTTTTGCATAGTCCTTTGATACCTGTACTGGGTTTTAAGTCAAGAAGGGAATCTGCTCCCTTAAATAGCTGGGAATTTTGTCTCTGTTAGGATCATCTTTCTTTCTAACCATCATCGCTGTCACCTTCCAAATATTTAAATATAGAAATAGCAACAGACTTCCCTTTCTTATCCCTCCTGACCAACAAGAAATATATTTGGTTATAAAAATTTGTAAACATCACATTCCTGTTCAAGTATGAAGTTTAAACCACCACAGAGATAAAACTCCCTCTTTGCTCATACTTGTTGCTAGCGTTATTTAACTTAGGGATACCATTTCTCTGAAGTGTAGCAGAAATCTCTACATCCCTGTTCCAATAGACAGAATCCACTCGCTGAATTCTTCCCCCCACTGCTTCATTACCTAATGATCACATTAGCAGGTGAACAGCATTTCCTATTGTACTCATTTCTTTAACTTCCCAAGTTTCTCTTTACAGTGTCTGTTGCACCAGCCTGAGCCCAGGACCAGGCAAATAACTGAATTAAATTCAACACGCTGACCTCTCTTTTAACCATCTCCCCGAGGTCCCTGTTGCAATTGGGAGTTTTAATGATCCCTGAGCTGTTTAAGTTTGAAAAGCATGAAAGCAGCTAAGATGCTGTGACTTCTGCTTCTAATGCTATTCATTAACATATCTCTGTTCCTCCCTGTTTGCCATCTATTTGTGTTACACTTTTTATATGTAGGTTTCAAGCTCCCTGGGGGACAAGCTGGTTTTGATCTTTATTCATAGCATCAACTGCAGTGGGGTAGGATCTCTAATGTTACTGCTGCTCTAGTAATAGATGATAGCACATGAAAACAAAAAGTAGACAATGGCAATCAATCTATACTAGATTTTTTTTCCCCATGTAAATTGGTGTTTCTTCCCTATTGGAAGCCAACAAGCTGCTCTGTTCCTTTATTTCCTGCACTTTGGTCAAGCCCACACAGTTTTTCCCTCCTGGCTTGCTGCAGCAGCAGCACATTGGCCAGCCACACAGTGGCATTTTACAGACATGGGGCTCAGTGAAAACGGGGAGGATAAGGCATTTTGGGAACTGCTAGAGACAGTCCATCGGAGGGCTGTGAGGATGATGGGGGAACTGGAGCATCCCTTGTATGAGAAAAGGATGGTGAGCTGTTCAGCCTGGAGAAGACTGAGAGGGGAATAGAAAATCAAGCATGAGGTTTACTTACATTAATCCATTGGTTAAATGCAGCTGCTTCTGATAGCATAGATAACTCCTAGTTAGAAACAGAGAGAGCAATGAGTATGTCTTGCCTGTGGTACAACCTGCTGTTTCTGACCTGGCTGATGTGACATGGAGGTATTAGGTGTGCCTGACCTTGGTATGTAGCATGCACTGATCTCAGGTTAAGTGTTGATTTTCTGGGAATGTGAAGCTAAACTTTTTCTTCAATGCAAAATTAATTGGGAAAAAAAAAGAAAGAAAAGCATTTATATTGCATCTTACATATCATCATGCAAGTGGAGAGCCTTTATTCTGCCACAGAGCTTTCAATAGAGATAGATGATGGTATGAGCAGGGATGGCAGACAGTGCTGAAAGCCACATAAGATTACTGCCAGTGGCTGCAACAGTTGACACTATTTTTTCCTCCATTGTTAAATGTGCATTTATTTTACAATTTGCTTCTTCTGGTTTTATTTGCCTGCCAGTCAGTGTGTTATGTTTTAACATGATAAATTGACTTTCCATGAGAGAGACCTCAAGGCAGAACTTCAGAAGAGCTGGGTGCTTGCTGCTGGACAGTGAGTGCTGAGCAGTTCTGCATGTTAAGTCTCTAGTGATAGTATTTTTCAATCTGTGTTAAAGAAATATGCTCAGATCCATTAGGCCCCTTCCCAAGCTATGTTTTTAAACACAACAGATAATTTTTGTATCAGGCCAAAGGAACATTTCCAGCAGGAGCGCTGTCTGCAGAAAGCGCTGGTGGGCATCATATTTTTCTGACTGTTTATAGTGGCTTTGCTATCTCTCTGGTTAAGATCTAGTGTGAGAACTGTGCAGTAGGTCCTGTGCTCAGAGAATATGACCTTCTTACTTACATCTGCAGCATTTCCATAGCATATTCTGCCATCTCCTTCATAGTCCTTTGGACACACACATTCCCAGCCACGTGAAGACTCAAACTGACAAGTTGCCTTTGAACCAGAGAGAGAGAACTTATCAAATACTCAGGACACCATTCAAGAGCAAGGATGGCCTGTCAGGCCTCTTCCTAATACATATTCATATACAGACATAATCTTAGCAAAGGATCTTTGTACCGTCTTCCATGGACATTCTCACACTCATGTAGGGCAAACTGCACCAGCTAAGCTCACTAACTCCCTCACTCCCTCACCTTCCAACCACGTACTATCTGTAGGAATCTAAACCTTTTCTCCGCTCTTTCTTACTTCCTCCCTACATAAGCTGGGTCCTGTTCCCTGACCTGACTACAGCAGACCCATCCTCTGCTTCCCAATGCTCTTTGCTTTAGCTCTGTCACTGTGTCCTGCCTGAGGCTGACTTGGATCTTGCAGGTCTGTTGAACACAGGCAGCTACTGATCAAGCTGATAGATACCTGCACAGAGACGTGTGACTTGAGCAAACATCTCAACAGACTATTGCATTCAAATTGTAATTACTTTTAGGCAAACAGCTTTTATTTACTCCAGGCATGAGATTAGTCTTTCTGTACAGTCCTTCCTGTCTGGCCTCAGTGCACGTATCATGCTGACGTGGTTCACACAGTATTTTTGGTGCTTGCAGCACTGCTTGGAAAGCTTTGTTCCAACTCAAGTAGAGATGACAGGCTTGAAATGGCAAGGAAACTCTATGGTGTGCGCAGGAGGTCAGGTGTGATATGTATCTGAACACTTTGTTCAGAGAAGGATTAATTACTCACCAGATAATGGCAATTTTCATTTTGTTCCAGGCATGAGTTTGTGGGTGTGCATTCAATTCCGTCCCCCTGAAATCCATTCTTACACTTGCAGTCATTCTGTTGTTTTAATAAAACACAGCAATTCTTTAAAATTATTAAAATATTGTGCATATTCTAGTTGTGGTGAATTAGTCTCTCTGTGTTTCTGGGTAGCTGCATTGACTTGGGTGGAATGACACTGATTAAGAAGACCTTTATACCTAGCATCTACTAATGTACTTACTGAAAAGTGTTTGCTGACAGAGTACCTTACTGAAAAGAGGGAGTACTGGAATATATGAAGTGAGGGAGACTCCTTTGTGTAGAGCCTGACACGTGGAAATGGGAAGGAGAGGAACATTTTTGGGAAGAAAACAACGTAGAAAGCACCGGCAGAGCAAAATGAGCAAGGACTCTGCTGGAGGTGGCAATGAATATGAGACTATGTACCTGACCCGGCCCGACATATATGCAGGTGGCATTTTCATGGCACCCTGCCATGGTGGGCAGCAGGCAGTTGTTGATGGCTGAGCAGTCCCTTCCATCGCCTGTCCATCCTGCCTGGCAAACACACGTGTGCTCTCCTGGGCCTGTCTGAGTGCACTTGGCCTGGGAGAGATATAGAAGCATCCATTCAGGACAATTGGGTGACATTAGGCTTTAGGTTTAAGATCCATCTAAGCAACAGGAAAGAGCTTGAATCTACAGTGAAAATTGTGACTCTTCCTTCTGCAAAAGCATCTGGCCAAGCTTTCCTTATTGCCGATGTTGTGAGCATCAGGCGCTGTGGGAAAGGCACGTACTTACATTGCTATTACAGCCACCTGGGCTTAAAGCAGCACAGGGATCAGTTTTGCTGCAGCTCATGCCATCTCCCTCATATCCAGGTTTGCAAACACAGCTAGAGAGAAAAGAGGAGGAGGGACGCATTAAATATGATAGGACAGATGTAAAGTGAAGCAATTGTTTTCCACTGTAACATGCTATTTATAGGCAGCTTAAAATTGGTAACCTTGGATTCATGATGGAAACAGCTTAAATGCATATATTATGGGGTGTTTTTCCCCCAAAATATTAACTGAGTTAATTAAGTCAAATCAGAGATCCATTCTCTGTGTGTGAGATGGGGAGTGAAATTAATTCTGCACTGATGTGATCTTAGCAAAAGTGAGCTAATAGCTCTAAATTAATTATGAGCTTGGGTTGCTCAATTATTCAGTACCACAAAAGAGAACTCTTTCCCTGAAATGCATGCAAGAGAATAAGCCTCCCCTGTCCCCCACCTTTCCCTGGGTGTCACCCCCAAGATTAACCCATATTGGAGGGAATATCTTAAGCACTTCAGTTATGCAGCATCCCACATTCTTCTTTCTGTGGTGACTCATTATGAATACACTGCAGCAAGAGGCAAACTTGCTGTGTCTGAAGGTGAGTGTGAGGCAAGCACAAAGCAGCTGCAGCAATAACTGAGTTATGTGACCAGTCCTGCAAGGACCCGAGAGCCTGTGCTGCAGCTTATGGTATTGTGGGATGCATATCTCACCTGAGCTGACTGGAGTGAGCTATCAATCCCCAAACTGCTTGAAAGTTTGTTTTTCAACAAGGCTCAAACTCCTTGTTCACTCAGGGATGGTTAGAAATAGCGAGTTCCTTTGCAGATGTTGGTAGGGAGGCAGCCTTCTGAACAAGGGTCAGATCGGGATGCACCTACCATCTGTTTATCTGTGTTAGCTATAAGGTACAGGGTAGGGCATTGAGAACTCTTAATTACTTTCTCACAACTCAAGGTCGATGCAGTCTGTGCATGTTTGGGCTCATTTGCTGCATAGCAGTGTTTCTGTGGCTGATGTTTGTGTACTGCTACAAGGTACTGTAGTAAAGAGCTGCATCATGGTTAATGTCAATTAGATGCAAGTTACTGACTTACCTCACTGCACCATCGTTAAGCTGACAGTCTGCGTGCACATGGCAGGGCCATAGGGAGGGCTCACAGAGAACAGTCTGTTTATCACAGAGTTTTCCTGTGTATCCACTCCTGCATGATCCGGGAAGACAGATCCCATCGCTGTCTATTCGGTTATCGCACTTCCCATACAGGCAGAGGCACTCTACCAGCGAAAATGACAACGTGCAGTCCCACAGTAGTGAAAGGTGTCTATCCTTACACAGCATCTCCTATGAATCAGGTCCTCCTTCTTTTCCTAGTATCTAAACTTTTGTGTTTTTGAAGTCTCATTTATCATATCCACGTGTTTTTGGGTATCTATTTAAAATCTAGTTTGTCTTTATAAGGAACTTTTAAAGTAGGAACAAAATGCAACATCCCAGGCTTTTACAGTCAAAGTTTCATTGCACAACTTCTGGTGTACTTTTGGCTATAGGGGAAGCTTTTTCACACTGAGTCCACAATCCCACAACTTGCACCGCACTGGGTTAGTACCCAGAGCAGCAGCACAGACCTACCAGCACTCTGCCAGGGCGAGGGTCATTAGTGCTCCTGGGAGGACCAGCAATGGGCCTGAGAAGTGCCCATTCTGCAATCCCAAGAAGTGCCAGTGGTGACTAGTTAAGCCAACACATGCTCCTTTGGCAGTTATTGGAGCTTAGGCAACACCACTCACTTTTATGGAATTTGTCTTTCAGTTTTTGTCCATGTACCACTGACCTTCAAGTCAGCTGTGCTTCATGAATGGCAGGCTGTTTCATAGCAAAAAAGACTAAAAATTATTTTGTAGAGGGGAAATATATCTGATGTTGTATATTCTATAGGCTCTCAAAGGTCAGTTGGTTTGACAAAGCAGGATTAAATTTGCCAATACATTGAAGATGACTGCTAGAACTATAAGATATTCAACAGATCAGAAATTACTCCGTGAAGATGGTTATGAAGGGGCCCTAAACACAGTCTGTTTATAGATCTAGTTGTTCTTAGATTACATATGTTTGTCTTTACAAGCAGAATCTGTTCTGTTGTGGGCAATACAGACAGCAATAGAATAGCAAAGATTTTCTTCTCAATTACTTAGTGAGCAATGAAAAGAACATTAACTAAAAGCAAGCTATGGCACCTGCAGAAAACCTGATGAAGAACATGAGAAAGTTTTAATTGGCTCTGTACTTATGATGTATCTCTTTGAAAGAAGAAAGTATCTTAGAGAGATCTTGCCCATCCTCTGTAGAGACAGTTTAATGAGCAGTTAACTCCTACCTTAACGTTAGTAGAGTCCAAAACAGATAGGCTGAAGAAGTATGGTTGTACTCACCTTTGTCACACTGAGGTCCGTATTTGCCAGAATCTGAGCAGAACTGACAGCGTGAGCCTTGAAATGCCTCAGCACAAATGCAGGTCCCGTTTCCATCCAGGCCATCCATGCACTGTAATATGAAAGGAAGGTGATTGCTATGTATGGCTTGAAATAAATCCTTATCCTTCCCCTAGAAAAGAGACGACCTGCCCGTTCATATTATGTCTGGATACACTTCCACAAGGAATCTCAACTTTGATGAAAAAAGGTGTTTCAAAGCAAACGCTTTTTTTTTTTTTTCAAAGCAAAAGCTTCTTGATAGAAGTATGTACTTCTGTGATTTCTGCCTTAATTTCCAACTTTTTTGTTACGCTGTCCTGTATAAAGCAAAAGTATCAGTGGATCTCCCAGGCCCAGCCTGGCCTGTGTGCTCTCTGTTGGAAGCACAGAAACCTGCGATTTGGACATCTGAAAGGGGACTGATTCATTTTCCCTCCTCAGTATAACCAAACCTGAAATTCATGGCCACCCCTGGACATAAATGGAGTGTGCAGCTCTTGCCTAAGATTCCTGATGTGCAGAAGTCCTTCAGGGACTTTTGGGCTACAGGCTGCCATTCACCCCATGGGAGTACAGGGGGCTGCCAGATGCTCTGCTTACCTGCCCGTTTCCTGAGCAGGGTTTGGAGAAACCTCCTGGACACGGTCTGCAGTCAGGGCCAAAGAAGCCTTTGCAACACTTTGCTTCCTATGAAATAAAGCAAATATCATCTTTTCCAGTGCCTTAGTGTGGAGGCAGTGCAAAAAAGACAACTCTCCATTGTGTTTTGGCTCTCCGGGAAGGCCTGATAGAGGGTAGCTTGGCTATTAAAAGTGTTGAACTAGAACTACCTCTGCAATGGCCTTGTCAAAACCACACCAAAGGCGTGGTGTTGGCAGCCCAAGGATGCACAGACCACTGGAACCTTCCAGTGCTCTTTTCTGTCACACCAGTGATAAAAATCCCTGTCCTGCCAACAGTTATGAATGTGCCTGTGTGTGTCTGTTGGGACTGTGTGTGTGCTTGTGTTCCCTGTGGGACTGGAGTGCAATTCCGAGGCAGGCCGTCTCCTTTGCATCTCAGATTGGGAACTGGGAGAGGTATGTTTTCTCCCAGGGAGATGCCGTGAAAGCTGGACACACTACTTTGATCTTCCTTCTTCAACTATGCACCAGTATGGCATTTAACCACTGCACCACCCTAAATGTTTTTCTCTTCTGCATCTTTTGTTTTAATGATGAATTGGCTGCTTGATGAATGTATTTAGCGAGAGCACAAAAATGTATTAGGAAAAAAGCCTCATTTATATGTGTTATTCAAGGGAAATAGGAATTAGCAAAAGGTTCTCAAAGTGTGTGGGTTTGTAGTTGTCTCTGCCTGTTGCTTAATGGTAGTCTGCCTCAGTTGATGAGGACTGGGTGAGGGATCAGTTAAGTCGTCTGGACATCCTTAATTCCTGGGTCCTGATGGGATGCACCCAAGGGTGCTGATGGAGCTGGCAGGAGTCATTTCTAGGCCACTCTCCATCATCTTTGAAAAATCCTGGGAAATAAGAGAGGTGCCTGAGGACTGAAGGAAAGCAAATGTCACTCCTGTCTTCAAAAAGGGCAAGATGGAGAACCCGTGTAACTACAGACTGGTCAGCCTCCCTTCCATCCTGGGAAAGGTGATGGAACAACTCATCCTTGGTGCTGTCTCTAGGCACATCAAGAATAAGAAGGCTGTTAGGATTAGCCAGCATGGTTTTACCAAGGGGAAGTCATGTTTAACTGACCTAACAGCCTTTTACCAGGATATAACCAGGTGGATTGATGATGGTAGGGCAGTGGATGTGGTTTTCCTTGACCTCAGTAAAGCATTTGACACTGTCTCCCACAGCATCCTGGTGGGTAAACTGAGGAAGTGTAGTGAGGTGGACTGGGAGCTGGGTGACGGGAAGAAGCCAGAGAGTTGTAGCTAATGGGACAGAGTCTGGCTGGAGGCCTGTAACTAGCGGAGTCCCTCAGGGGTTGGTACTGGGACCATAACTGTTCAATATGTTCACTGATGACCTGGCTGAGGGAATAGAATGTACAGTCAGCAAGTTTGCTGATGACACAAAGCTGGGAGGGGTGGCTGACACACCAGAAGGTTGTGCTGCCATTCAACAAGATTTAGACAGGTTGGAGAGCTGGACAGGGAGAAATTGAATGAGATTGAACAAGGACAAGTGTAGGATATTGCATCTGGGGAGGCACAACCTCCTGGTGGACAGCAGGATGGCCATGAGCCAGCAATGTGCCCTTGTGGCCAGAAAGTCCAATGGCATCCTGGAGTGTATTAGAAGGGCGGTGGCTAGTAGGTCATGAGAGGTCCTTCTCCCCCTCTACTCTGCCCTGGTGAGACCACACCTGGCGTATTGCATCCAGTTCTGGGCCGATCAGTTCCAGAAGGAAATAGAACTCCCTGAAAGAGCTCAGCACAGAACCACCAAGATGATGAAGGGAGTGGAACACCTACCTTATGAGGACAGGCTGAGGGAGCTGGGTCTCTTTAGCTTGGAGAAGAGGAGACTGAGGGGTTACCTCATTAATGTTTTTAAATATGTAAAGGGTGAGTGTCAGGAGGATGGAGCCAGGCTCTTCTCAGTGTTGGCCAATGACAGGACAAGGGGCAATGGGTCCAAGCGGGAGCGTAAGAGGTTCCATGTGAATATAAGGAACTGTGAGGTTGATGTAGCACTGGAACAGGCTGCCCAGGGAGGTTGTGGAGTTGTCTCCTCTGGAGACATTCAAGACCAATCTGGACACATTCCTGTGTGATCTAATCTAGGTGATCCCACTCAGGTGAGGGGGGGTGGTTGTGGATTAAATATTTTTTCGAGGTCCCTTCCAACTCCTAACATTCTGTGAATCTGTGATTCATGAAATGCAGAAGCCTACTTGGAGCCATAGGAGCCAGAGAGGTCGAAGTACTTCTCAGGGGGTCTTGACTTCTGCAAGGGCTAGTGTGTAAGTGTATTTCTTTACACATTTGGTGTGTAAGTGCAAGCGGAGTGTATTTCTTGGGAGTGTTTCCTGTTCATTATTACTCAATATTGCATGAAGTCCTGGGATGGGAAGGTCTGAGACCAGGGGGAACCAAGCTGCCTTCTTCATGCATGAAGCTGTGTGTGCAAATGACAACATTTAGTCTTGGAGCTCTCTGTGAAAGCTTCTGTGTTACAGAGTATGAGCACGCTGTTAATAATGTATGGTAGCTAAAAAGATCTCACCAGAATTTGCCTGGTATTTTCCTCTAAGATTTACAGTAGTTCTTCTCAATATCCTTCTGTAGAAACTACATGGACATCTCCAAACATCTCTCACCTCCAAAGGTAAAGTTCACAATGCAGATATTTTGGAAGAATTTTTATACGTTTGTCCTGGTTTTGGCTGGGATAGAGTTAACAACATTTCACATTAAGGAACTGTAACTCTGTACCTTAATTGTTATATTGCAGGCTCTAGCACAGCCGGTTTTTTGAAAGCTTGGGCCTTCAATAATGCATCTCCGTTTTGAGAAAGGCTGCAACATGCACAGAATAGAAGCATTAGTATTTCTAAGCAATGTGGAGTTCAGTGTTGTTGTTCAATATTGCAATTTAATTAAACTGGAGAACAGAAAGCACCTTGCTATAGGGTTTCCTTAAAAACCCCTCTTAAATTATGGATTTTTTTTCATAATATGTACTTCTTTTCATTATTACTGAATAATGGCATATAGATTATTACTGATTATGTCATATAGTACTAACATATAGTGAGTTTTTGTAACATGGGGTATAAGATTCCTGTGGTAGCTAGACTTGAGTTTGTATGTGACCAAACTTGCAACTAGATTTGCATCTCTTAGAAACAAAGCAGATGGAAGAATTTTTAAATAATTTCTGAAGCTCATTCGGCAGACAGTTACTTCTGGAAGGATGTTTAATCAAAAGGAAGTTTTTAACAGATGCAAGGTCTATTTTAAATGTATCCCTCCTCTATTTCTTGTACTAACTCTCAAAGCATAATGATAGCAATTCTCATTCCTCACCTCCCTTCTGCCAAAGCCTATCTGAAATAGATGTTACTTCAACTAAGAAAAGAGTTAGAGCTTCTATTAAGTCTATGAGGGATCTTGCAGCAGCAGAAAAAAAAAACAAACCCAAACCTGAAATTTCCTGAGGCTTCAATCATTGCCAAAAAAAGGACTTAAAGTACTGTCTCTATTTGTATTTTTATGCAGTCTCTTGTATTCATATTTGGTTCATTTGCTAACTATATTGTGGGAGCAGTAATGAACATATGGAGACCCCTTTCCTCTCAGTATTTTGTACAACTGGGGAACCCATCAGGAAATGTCACTTACAATGGGCTTTGAATCCAGTGGACAGGGAGCCAATGCACGCGGCAAACAGCTTGTACACACACCCTACATGGAAGCAATAAGGACAGTCATTTTAAAGGCATTACTTCAACTACTGAGGTGAATATTTATGGATGATATAGTCTGTTAATTTTAAGCATGTCTGTTCAAAGACTTTTAACTGTTACAGCATGGATCTGGAATGGAGCTATATCCACTGGCTCTGTTTTTTGCTGAGTGATGGTTCATTTCCACCTTCCCATTTTTATCTTCATTTGGTCTTCCCCCAGTCTATCTTTCAGGGTAATTGTAAGCTTCCTAAACAGAACATGAATGGACTGTCATCCTTTGTTTAACCCGGTACAATCAATATTGTCTGAGGATCTAGGGCAGTCTGCACATTTAACTTCTATGCAATTATTTTTTTATTTCTTCCAAGGAAGACCACGAATTAGTTGAGTCTTGTGTACAGACAATGTGAACAGAAATTTATCTAGTATACAGGTGGCAGAGAGGAAAATTTTCCTTGCTTCCATACTGTATGTAGATTCTGTACTTCGCTATGATCCAGCAGCATACAGCTATTTCTTCACCTTCTGGTTGCCTTTCTCCACTAGCTAATTTATCACCGTGTGGTGGTGACAGAGACTGGCAATCACAACACTGAGGAGTTATAAACTTCAGTGACAGTTTTAAAGGTGAATCCTCCAACAAGTCCAGCATGCAATAGCTTCAGAGAGGTTGAGCCTTTCAGTGAGTGAATATAGAGCTTGTCAAAGCCTAGATGTTCATGACTACTAATGTCTTGTGTTTCAAAAAAGTTAGAATAAATCCTAGAGACAGCACCTGCTGTGTCACATCAGTGTGTTTCATAGTCATTGGAGAAGTGAGACCATGAACCTGAATTATGGCATTTTCTCCACAGATTTATCATTGGAGTTGTAAGGAAAGAATCAGGTATTGCTTGGGATTCAGTAATCCCTCATGCTGCCCAGCACTTAAAAGGATAAAGGACCAGATTTATAAAAGCATTTGGGCATCAAATAGTTGTGGTACCAATGCGTGTACTATGATTTGAAGGTCTGTGGGTGAGATATATTTTGGCAAATGCATTGGGGCATTATAAAAGCTCATGGAAGGACTGCGTAGTCATGGCTGAAATTGACTTAGGCTCTTAACTTTCTCTGCATTTCTCCAAATCCCTGCAAGTGCCTCTTGCTCCTTTAGAACTTAAAAACCTGTCTGATTGCTGTGGGAAGTGTTTTGAAGTGCTGGCACTGCTCTCCCTGCTGCTCAGTGCCACTCAACATCACCTATTTGCTCCCTTTCTCCAGTTGGGGTGGTGTCAGCCACTGACACGTACCCGCTCCCTCCTTTTACTGAGGTTGGGAGACCTGTCTCTCCCCACTGCCATGCCACAGAGGAGGGCAAGGAAACGTGTCTGCACGTCCATGCAAGGTCTAATCTGCCCATTTGCAGCAGTAGATAAAGATTGCATCAAAGTTTCTGAAGCATAGATGTATACTCCCTTCCACCAGTTCTGCTGTGGGAGCAATGAACTCTGGGACGAGGTGGAGCGGGATACCAAGTCCTGCTGTTAGTGCTGACATTCAGGTGTGGTTATATAGACACATATGTGTAGCATAATGGTTTCATCCTTAGGGGTATACAGTTGTTGTAAGTGTGTACAACTCCCAGTTCCTACAAGGTTTGTCACTTTTCACTTGTACCACATGTGGTATTTACAAGACAGCACCACTCTTGTTTTCCAAAAGCGGTGAAGATGCTTGATGGCAGTTAAGAGCAGCAGGTATCAGAGCAGAAAGTATCAGAGGGAGCACTGCTCCCTCTGATACTTTCCTTGGCAGCAGTGCTCTGCTTAAAGCCTTGGTTATTAAACTATATTTCAAGTTATGCATGAGGCTTTCAAAGCTGAAAAAAGGTCCTAACTTCAGTTTGGGGAGTAATTTTTGTGACAGGTGTTATTTTTTTTGTTTGGAAATAATTTTTCATAGTGCGTCTTTAAGATTGATGGATGTTCAGACATATTTTTGGGTAGGTTCCTGATAGGAAATTCAAATTACTGGAGCGTAACTTGAATTTTTAAGGTGTTGATCGCTTTTTCTATTAAGTTTGTGGCTCGGTGCTCTGCCTGTTTTATGATTATATTGTACATATGGCACGTTGTACTTACTGACGGAGGTAATAGTTCTTTAGTGCTAACTCTTTTGTTTTCTTCATTAAATTTTGATGATGTCCAGCTCTGATGGGAACCACTTTCAGGGCTGTGGTCCTGGACTATTGTAAGTTAAGATAGTAAATGTTTTGCATTACTGTACTGGAACTGTTACTGGCCCAGATACGTGCTTGAACACGGTCCAGTAACAGCTCACTGGAGCCATGCTTACTGCAAACTAAAATCTCAGTTGGATACTCAATCATCTTACCAGAAATAGTATCTGGATGTTACCAAGTGTGAAGGCCTGTACTGTGTTACCAAACTGAAAAGCTATGTTGAATTCCACCCTTTGAAATATGATGCGGTTTTGTAATTCCTAATTTGACAAAAATTGAAAGAAAAATGGGACTAGAGGAAGTTACAGCTTCTGAAAATAATGTTTTTCTAATATATTGATGAAAAATGAATTATTACATTAATATTTTAACTTGGATCCTTTCCCTGCATATATAGTAGAAATGAAAATATAGATCAAAAACAGTTTCCCTGGGAACTTTACTCACTAAGTACTTACCTCCCACACAGGTGGGATTCGGAAGCCGGAGGAAAAAGTTGGACCAATACTTTGAAAAGGGTTACTGCAAGAACTAGATGAATTAATGTGTTATAGGATGTGCTTATATTAGTTCCCTGTTTACCACGTATTTGTATTTGTGCAGTACTGCAAGCCAGGTGGCTGTATGTATGATACATTTAATCCAAAAATATTCCCCTTTTTATGGACTATATCAAAGAGAGCAGTCAAAAGGGAGCTGAAGCACATTATATGTAACAGTTAAGAACTGCTGATTTGTTGCGATTCTCTTACCATTGCCACTTGACTCCTTGTCTCATCACATCGATGTGGTAGAATTGGGACAATTGTGGGTGGAATAAGGACTCCTGCAAGAGTATAAATGCGACCGTTTTTTGCAACAATATCTGTTTCTTCCATTTCTTCTCCACTCACCAAGACTTGTCCCTATGAAACAAAAAATTATTAATAACAAGCCTTAATATCTTCCAAATTTCCAATTATTTAATTTCAAGAATTTCTAGTCATACTTTTAAACTAGATATCTGTTTTTATTATGCTTCTTTTATGCAAGAAGCATGCATATGTTGCACATTTTCCTGAATGTTGGTCTACAACAGCGGCATCTAAACGTTTTCTCTAAATTAGAAGACTGCCCAAAATGAGAAGACTACTGATGACTTCAGGCACTGATTTCAGTGAATGTAAGCATGCTTTGATTGTCTCCCTGACAAAAGGGAAGAAAAAGTGAGAGAGGATCTGGGATCTATTCAAATTCACAGGAGAAAAGCAGATGCTCTGCCTTTACAAGAATTTTCATAGGTGCATTTCTTCTCCAGAACATTCGTATTTGGCCAAAGAACAAAAGGCAGTTCATAAAAACAAGTTTGTTTTTGCAAAAGTACTGACTAATGAACCTCTTCAAAAATATGTTCACTAGGTTCATCGGGATTGGAGACCACAGTATTAAAGAGAATAAAATAATATCTCTATGTGCACTGTTAAATGTTTAAAATAACCAAAATATTAAATTGAATTATTTAAAATATTTTAAATGCATTGGATTTTTTAAAACTAAAAACAGAGGCAGAGCAGTAGTGAGTATCATTCCTGGGCTGGGGCTGACCATAAGAAACTGCACGTTGTCTTTTTATACCAGTCATTTGCTCTACATCCTTTATAATAATAATTTCTAACAGTAGGTGGGAACGGTAAGTTGAAAATTTCTGCCTCATCATAGCAAGAATTTCCTCTGCTAATGCTCCCCCTGCCCTGCCTCCTTTTTTACTCCTCTTGATGCAAACAGTTGCTTAGATCAGAGCAAGCTGCTCACGGGTGAAAGCTGCCTTTGACTTACAGTAGCGGTCCTGTTGAAGTAAATGAACTGCTTCGCCATGCTTCTGATGTGCTCGATCGAGACGAGGCTGGCAACCTCCAGCTGAAATGGATAGAAATCGATGAGGAGAAATGTAATATCATTGTGCTTTCCAAGTTTCACAAGACAGACCGCCTTCCTATTTAGGGTAAGCAAATGACCTAATCACCTTTTCTCTGGTGAGGTGGGCAGCCTTGCGTGTGACTAACCTGCTTGTGTCGTGAAGTTAGAGTGATTAAACATAGATTGAGCTTGCTGGTTGCTGTGTCTGAACAACCTGTTACTCAAAAGAATATTATTCTTTTCCCTAATTATAGCAATCGGTCTAAGTAAAGTTATCACCTATCCCTAAAAATAGCCTTATTTGCTTCCCTAGAAACAGTTTAAATTTGCCATGGTTCCAGGTCTACCCAGTGCCTCCTACCAGGTTTTGTCTTGATTAGTGAGACTGAAGTGAAAGGTTTGTGTTCTCTGTTAGTGACCTTTGTGTGACCACCCTTAGTAAAGGCAGAGGCAGAGCTGTCCTTTGCAGCTTTGCTGTGCAGCACTGCATGGATGTTGTTCTTGAAAAACATCTGCCTTCAGAGTGGCAAAGATTTAAAAAATGTTTTTGCATCCCAGGTCAGTAAAACAGCCACACTCACCTCAGTATTGGAGACAATGTGGTATCGGACCAGCTCCAGCAGCTTCCATGAACCCTGCCAAAGCAGAAAAGAAGTTGTTTTAGCCCAAAATGAGTCACAAAGCTGATCTGTGAGAGGAAATGGGGATGAGAATGGCATCACCAGCTGGTGCACCAGAAACATCTGGGTCAGTGGTGATGCTCAGGTAGTGGCATGCAACCTGCCCTGTGGTGCCTTCTCCCCCTGTCTAAGACCTACCTACTGGGAGAGGGTCTGGGGCTTTGCCATGTGGCTGTCCAGTATGTGCTGACAGGGCAAGAGCAAGAGAGCGAGGATTTGGTGTGGGGGATTGGTGCCAATTCATAGGATGGGAGATCCCAAATACCATTCCTCTCTAGGTGTTGCCTTGATCTTTAATTGTTAGGGAGGCTTAGCCTTGATCACAGGAGCTTGGTTTAGATGAACACAGGAAAATGATGTATGTATGCCTATACATTTACATGTATATATCTGCTATCTAAGAAAGATTTGCATTCTAGAAAGACTATACCTCTACAGAAAGCAGGTAATCCAGAGCCTCAGCTTTCATATTACTCAGAGCCTCATTGCTTGGAACAAATATGGTGAAAGGTCTGTTGTCCTGCTGTAAATCCATTCCCAGGCCAGTTTTCTGTTTTGGTTTACAAATAGACATGGAATTACACATAAATATTGAAGAACATCTGGATATAGCTTTATGAAATTGCTTTTTTGTATCTTTACCTCTATCAAAGACATAAATTGGCTGTATCTTCCATTATCTTGAAGTACTGACATTATGGTTTTCTGAAATAAGATGAAAAGAAGATTTATTTAAGTTTGGAACATAGAATAAATACCAAATCCTATAATGCACTTTTAGAATTACTTTATGATCCTCAGTTATCACAGATTGAATACACAATGGATGGCTAAGGGTATCTGGAAATAGCTGAGATGGCAGCACTCTTGTCTTGGTGCTCTGCTAGCTTATAGTTTGTCACTGACAAATAGTGGTACTGAGTAATCACAGGACATACAAACAGTGTTTCTATGAGGAAAATGTTGTTATCTTTCCATTCCCAATGAGAAAGGTCAGAGAAATATAATATTTGCAAAAACACCATATAAGAAGTGAACTCACAAGGAAGTATGCTAAGCAGGGCACCAAAAATCTGAGAGCATCCAAAATTAAAACTTTTTTTTAACATTAGCCTTTTGAAATGAGGGATTGCTGCTTTGGATACAAATTTTGCCTGATACTTATCAGTCATTCTTCTTTGCATTCAATTAACATGAAACTATTTCAAAGGACAGTCTGACACTCTGCGTATGTAGCTTATGGCTCACCTCCTTGTTGCTTTCCACCGTTGGCTCCACATTGTCCATGGCTTTGTCAATAATGTGCAAAATCCCATTGGAAGCAACAATATTTCCCTGCAAAATCTTTCCTTTCCTCCTTCCTCCTTGGATTCTAATCCGTAATTGATTATCCTGAAAGAAGCCAGACGATGGATAGTGGAATGACAACAGAGATTATGAGCAGTGAATAAAGTTTACCACCCCCTTCCACTGCCAACACCTGGGCTGTTTAAATCAGGGGAGGCTAGAGGTCGCTTCCAATGCTCAGCAAGGGCATGGAAAAAATTCCTTTGACTTTGGATCAGGACCATGTTATTTTGTTTCAGGACAGCAAAGCTCAGAAGAGAAGCTGAGACAGGCCCTGTGGGCAGACTCCCTAAACAAGCTCTATGACTGCTAATAATGGGAGTCTGCCAGGAAATGATTTAAAAGGCAGTTGTACTGGAAGGGTCAACTCCTGTAATCTTACGGGACTACAACCCATTTCCTTATATTATATGTATATTTCAAACAACAAAATGTTGCTGATTCTGCAGTGTACTGAAGCCTGCAGGAAACAAACAGGTCTCAGACAGAAATGATATTTTCCTGTTACCAATGGACTGTGCATTCATTAATGAAATAAAATAGCTCTCAGATGCCACTGATCTACTAACAAACATGAGAACCACTTGGTTTCAGCCTTCACATAGGCTCAAGTCACAAACAAATGTTTAAGGGACTGAGAAAAATAATTCTAGATTATAAAAATCTAGTGTATCAGCTCTAGAGAACAGATTTTTTTTTAAACTGTGGGATTAGACTGCCCTGATGTTTTCTGACATCAAATAGGCTGGGCTAGTGATGAATTGTACTCCATAGCTTTCATGATGAATTGTCACATGCGTTTTATTTAGGCTGAAAGCTTCTATTTGCTGTGTCTTTTAAAAGATGCTGAGCCTTAATTGCAGGTGAGATCTGAGGTGCAGTTGGTGCTTGCTCTGTGTGAGCAGCACACACGGATTTCCAACATAAGCTCTGGGCTCTTTCACTCCCCTGCCCTCTATTATTTTACCTAGGCTCTCTAAATGCTCCCCCACTGCAGCTCTGTTGGTGATGCCTGCAGATTTAAGATTACTTTAATTTTAGCAAACATATTTTAGAAGGGTCTGAGCTACATCACTGTCTCAGCAGTGATGCATCTGTGAAGGTAATTTCTGTTTTCATTGATTTTAGTTGGAACTTTGATGCTGGTGAGGTTTCAAGTTTCACATGCATTCCTTTCAAAACACAGCTACAGTGTGATATTTCATAATCCAGCAGCTCTCTGAAACCTGATTTCTTGCTGTGGAAAAACCTTTCATAGTCCTTATAAAGTGAACACAGTGTCATGTTCTTGCTGAGGTAGGTTGGAAGGTCACTTACCTTTTCTCCTTTTGATACCTCTCCTGCCTTGCCAGTCAAAGTATATATTATATTAGTGTTATTCAAATTACTGGTATTCAGCTGACCAGCAATTACGTGGAGTTTCACGAAGTACTGTGCTTTCAGTTTATTATTCAGAAGGTCCTTTGGAAGAGCAGAAGTAGAGAGATGTATTTCAGTACAGGCTTCATCTAAAAATAATCTCACAGTGAAAGCTTTTTTTTTTTTTTACCTCCAGCAGTTGCATTCTGAAAGAACATGTTCTCTTCTGGAGTGAGGGGTTAGGGCCCGAACCAAATGGAAGCCCCTCTTGGTTTCAGTTCAGGGCAGATGAGCAGTACGTGCCTCCAGACTTGTCCTGACTTCAGGGGAAGGTGCTGGATGCTGACCACTTGAAAGTCAGTCATTTTTCTTTTTTTTCTCTTTTTTTTTTTTTTTTTGCTTGCTTGTTTGTTTTAAACTAAAACCAATGGTTTTTAACATCCTTACAAAAAAAAAATNAGGGCCCGAACCAAATGGAAGCCCCTCTTGGTTTCAGTTCAGGGCAGATGAGCAGTACGTGCCTCCAGACTTGTCCTGACTTCAGGGGAAGGTGCTGGATGCTGACCACTTGAAAGTCAGTCATTTTTCTTTTTTTTCTCTTTTTTTTTTTTTTTTTGCTTGCTTGTTTGTTTTAAACTAAAACCAATGGTTTTTAACATCCTTACAAAAAAAAAATTTGTCCTGTAGGCCTCCCTGATGAAAATTAAGATCTTAAAACAGACCCAGACTCAACCACGTGAAAAAAAACCTGTGCATAGCTATATCAGACAATCCAGAACTTATCTGGAACATAATTGTGTTCTATGCTGACTCGCCAGCTCCTTTTGTTTTTCTTTCAAGTAGAAAAAAGACAATCTCTGGGCCCAAGATTTAAATCTATTCAGAAGAATGCTGGGACAAAAAGTTCTGAATCTGTTGAATCAGAACATTTTTAATACATGAGATTTCTGGAGAAGCTAAATCTCCCAGTTTAAAAACCTCTTGGTTGTTTACTTACGTTTGTACCTTTGAGGCCCTTGTTTGTTGGTACAAGCACGGTAAATGGTCCCAGAGTACTCAGAGGCCATTCATAGACGTTTTCTGATTAGGAGAGACAGAGATTAAAAAACAAAATTAAATGAGCATTGAAAAGTTGATTAGAGGAAGGGACCATGTAACATGCCAGATATGCAAGAGCAGAATAAGAAAGAACGCTATCTGTGGTCATTAAACTCCAAAATCTAAGTTGTTGAAAGACGAGAGGCAGATGGGACGTGAAACCCAGGTGCTGCTGTATACTTGACACAGGGTGATGCAAAACATTCAGAATACTTCTGGTAGCCCAGATTTTGTGGTATACAGTCCAGTGTGATGGACATGAAAACAGTGTTTCTTTGGAGTTGAGTCCTTGCAGGAAGGTGGACTCTAAATCAATTCTATTGTCATGGGGCGAGGGATATGCTGCTGATAACCTGCTGGTAGTGCAAATATTAGCCAGTGCATAGCTGGTAATAAAAGCTGATGTACTGAAAATTAATTAAAGTTAATTTGCTACCCAGATAATATTTTTGTTTCCAAGACAGCAGTATGAGACCACTGTTGCTGTGGATAAAGGCATTAAATATTCCTAACATTCAGCTCTATTTTCCAGAGTCTTGAAATCAGAACTAAAAAAGTCCTTACAGTTATAGATATGTTGTACTAGGGTACATATCTCAAAATTAATATGTGGTCTTGCAAAATGATGTGAACTTTGCTTTTGAGAGACTTCAATGAGGAGTGAATATATTTTAAGATAACCTGTGCTGTTAATGTGCTGAATGTGAAGGTCACTGCCAGGCTCCATTCTTGGCTAGCTATGGAGGTGGGTGGAGGGTCTTATTCTGTTTTGGTCAGGAATATAGGATTTATTTTCTTTGCTTTATTTTTATTTATCTTATATAGGAGGAATTTTTCATATTTACAAATTTGAATTGAAGATCCAGCTCTATTCTAGTAGTGTTTGTTCATAGCTCACATTTGTGTTATTGAAACAGAAGATGATGAAGAAAGTTATGCTGTTCTCTTTGTGAGGTGATTGCAATAACCATGAGAGGCTGGAATCTGCGAGCACCTCACCTCTGCAGTCAATTGGGAAACCTGGAGACCCCCCAGCTATGGCCAAGGTGCTCCCGAGGGTGATGGAGACAGTGGATGGGATCAGTCTCTGCCCCTTGCATGTCTCTTTCCTGGTGAAAGCTTTGCCAATGGTGATGGCTGGGAACTAGGGAAGAGGGACCCAGCTGGGAATCTTCGTGGTTTTGGTGGACTTCTGTGAATTGTTCTACCTCAAATCTTAATTATCCAAAACAGTGAGAGCAGGGAGGGAGAAGAGGTGGGATGATTCCACGTATTCCACAACAGTGCAAAACCCAGCGGTGTTACCAAATGATATGTGAGGGGTTGTGGGAGTGTGTTTAGCATGTCTGCTTGGAAGTTCTTGCAGATTGCAATGCATACTGAGTGGAGGCAGCTTTAGTTGTTCAGAGGGAGCCTGTTGTGAGTGGGGTGTTCTCTGTGTCGTACTGTTTGTGGCATCTTCCTGCAGCTGCCAGTGCTGGGAGCAGACAAGGCAAGATCATCCCACCCAACAGGAGCTGACTCTGCTTGTGTGTGGTCACTTACCCATGAGTGATAAGGCAGATGTCAGCTTGCTTTGCCAACGTCCTCCCACTTCAGCATTCAGGTCTCGGAGGCGGTCCATGATGTTTCCATAGCACACAAACCCGTTCCCCACAGAGCCCCCCTGGCACGTACACCTGTAAAGGGATTGTCATTTTAGTTATATGCTGATGCCCTGTGGTGTTGGTGAAGCTCTAGATAAACCTGCTCTAATTGTTACCTATTGCCTCTCTGAATACATTTTCAGGCAGCACAGAGGCATTTTGGTTTAGTCTGCTGCTTCTGTATGCTGTTGGTAGGGCAGACGGGTGCTGCATGCTTGATGTGATGTCCTGCTGCCATCTAGGCCAGGAGATAGTGGGATCTGTCTTGCAGGACCTCTTTGAATAGAAGATATGGGATGCTTCTGGCTGCAGTGGAGCCTCTGGGCCCCACTCACTATGTGGGACTCAGTAGGATTAATGGCAGTTATTTATGAAGGGGGTTTTGGCAGCTCATTGAACCTTGAGATGGCTCTATGGGACTGGTAGAAAAAGGCAAGCAGGGGTGTCAGTCCTTGTACAAAGCAAAGCAGTTGCTTATTACACTGTCATTTTAGTAACACACCCAACTGGGGCAATGACACTGGCACTTTAACATAATCTTTTTTTTTTCTTGTTGTAACACACTGACTGTCCCCTGGAGGCTCCAGCCTCCAGGGGACAGTCAGTGAAGAAGTGTTGGTGTACAGTTATCCTACATGTGTCCAAAGCAGGCTCAAGTTGTGGTGACAGGCAATGCCTTGAGGTGGGCTCAGTGTCCTCACTGGCTTGGGTTGGGCTGCATGTGAAGTAACGTGTTGCAGCCCAGGCAAAATGCAAAGGAAATTTATGGAAGAACAAACCCAAGTGTCAGTCTGATATTTGTGCTGTCCTATGAGGAAGGGAACATGCCTCATGAAAACTGAATCTTATGGCCATGAATGATCTCAGTGTCACAAGAGAAGTGGGGAAAAAATTGTTGGCTGTTGATTGACGGGTGCTTGCTATTAGGTGCTGACAGGTAGGAATGGCAACTAGGACTTGCATGTGCTTTGGCCTTCTGTCAGTCTGAGTATTCACTTATAGAGGTGACTAGTATATCCTAAAAAATCTGTCCTCTTTAAACCTGCCTCAAGATGAGAGCCATCTATGCCCTCGGGTTTTGCTAATCTCAGCTCTTTCTGTTGCACTCTTCAGAAAATTAACCCCTGCTCAGCCACTCCTGGGAGACTGGCTGGTGGTGTCAGCTCAGTCATTTACTCATCTTCAGTGCTAAAACTAAAGCAGGCACTTGTCAATATGTAGCACACAGAGAAAGAAATCCTAACTATATTTAGGATGCTAAACAACTATATGGTATGTACTGCCAAATGTTGGCTTTAATAGTGTCTTTCTTATTTAAGTCTCCGTATAAGCGCTATGTGTAGCGAATCATCTCTCTGGATATTTTTCCAAAGGCATCATTAGAGATAGAACATGACTCCATGCAAGCAAAAGTTGTTCTTTATATAACTAATGACATAATCATTTGCATGTGCTGGTTGTTACAAACACACATCTGTCATTCACACCCCACAAGTAGTATCAACCTGATGCCAAATCATCTCCTGCTTCCCACGTAGAGTCTTTACTGTAGCTGTTTCTCTGATGATAAAAATCTAATCTGAATGTCCCTGTGG
>VXBZ01000024.1:449439-465913 GCA_013399135.1 Heliornis fulica
TTTAGTTCCTGATAACCCATCACTGTCTGCAGACACTGAGACTCTGTTAATACAAGTGGAGTTTGCCTGACTACTTCTGCCATATGCAAATACAACTCTGATTCTTGAAAATGTGCTGTCAGCATTATACTTGGTGTGGAGTCAGAGTTTAAATAAACCGTTTTCTTTCCCCCACAAATTGTATTTTCTGTATGTGGAAGTTTTATCTTTTTTCTCTGCTATCTGCCATAATGCTGTGATATTTGATTCAAATCATCTCAGAAATCAAAATTTCGGTACCTTGTAAGCCACTTCTGTCCAGTGCTGTGGACACTGGTAACACTTGTGTGCCAAAGATGTGCTGAAGGCGTGATTACAGGCAGTGGTCTATACCAGTTGACAGAGTCTGAACAAGCATCCCAACCAGGGGGGAGGATAAGAAATGACAACTGTATTTCCAAATAAAAGTTTTGACTTTGATTTTGACTGAAACTTGAAACTGATTTTTTTTCAATTTTCAAATTTTTACTGAAAGTTTGCCTATGGGAAATTTATATTCCAGTAATTTTAGTCAGATTGTTCTGTCAGTTTTTTTCCCCCTGTGGGAATATTCTTACTTTTTTATAATTGTGCAGCCTCTCTGTGAAAATGATGCTTCCATAAGCCCTTCTTTCCCACAATTGGAGATCCCATTAGGTACCGTAATCCTGATGCAGATGGCGAGTGTCTAAATGTATCAAACCCCTACTGCCCTCTCAGTCTCTCTGCTGTACCTTGCTGCTAAATTTACAGAGTGTCTCTGTTCTGTGTGGGTGGAGGGGACAGCACCAGATTTATGCTCCCAGGGAGTAATTTAATCCTGATCTTAGAATGTTTAAATGATATGAAAGTTTTAATGAAAATCAATTTGGGCAGAGTGATGAGCAAATAAGTGGATAAGTATACACCTAATTTTAGTGAAGGCTTTGGCTTTATACCAATCTATTAATATTTCCCAATTTATTCCTTAATGATGAACGTGTGAGGTCTGAGTACTTTCACTTTTAGTGAAAAAAATAGTAAACATAAAGATAAACTTTAGTGCAGTTTATCTCATGCATGCATTTATTAAGAACAAAAATGAAATAGCTAGAAATCAGGTAAAGTAACAAATACATATACTTTAATCTTTAAAGTGGCTTTTAGTGAATCTTGTTTTATGATGGGATAGCTAAATCTCATCCTTAGGACTGCCATAGTTGCCAACTGTTTAATATTTGCTCTGAATAGGAACTATTTAACCTGCAATAATGCTTTTAATGAGTGTGCAAATATAGAGAAATTATGAGAAAACTCATCTTACGATATAAATACTAGGACTGCTGACAAGACAGGGGTTTTTTCGCAGTTGGTATTCATTACATTTCCCCTTGTTTTCACTACCTCTTGTCTCTTATTTTGATATCACCACCAAAGAACAGCTTTATCAGAAGTTTAGCAAATTGCTCTATTGTTGTACAAGTTTGGTCAGGCAGATAAAGTGTTCTTCCCAGCCTTCCAGTGGGAGCTGCAGGAGGCAGCACTGGGACACTGAAGCCATGTTGGCACAGTCACCTGCTGCCAATCCCAGTGCTGGGGAGACCTTTGCTTTTGTTGAGGATGTTTTTTGAAAAGTAGTGAGAAAGAGAAGTTTCTGCTTCTCTCTTACAGCTGCCAGAAACTGAAAGCCAAATCTTTATATCTAGGCCAAAAGAGCTTAAAACTGTCAGCTTTTTTGTCTCCTAGAGTTTAATTCAGCACTTCCTAAGTGTTTGCAAGTGCATCCTCTTGGATTACTTTGCCTGACTCCTTGCAGGCTGTCTCAGTCACTTGGACTAGTAAAGGTGTGTTTTAGACATAGAATTTGGTAGAATTTGGTTTATTAGCTTTCTTTTTTTCTTTAATTCTTACAGTGCTCTCCACTCAGTTGCCCATGCTGCTTACCTTTCAGGTTGTGCCTAGACCTTTCTTTGGAGCCATGCAAATATTTGCCCAGAGCTGGGGCAGGGAGTGGTTCCCACTGGAGCCCAGCAGTTACACATGGGATATCTGAGCTCCACCAACTTTGGCATCTGTGGTCCAATGATACTGGAGGTGTTAAAATATTGTGTTCTTTTCCCCATGACCTTTTCCTGGCATACTTTTTCTTTTTTCCTTGACGTCTTTTTAGAGAGGGATGAGTGTAGGCTTGGAACACTTTGAGAGGAGGGAAGAGGACAAACCATCTTTCATTCACACTGTGTGTATCAGTGCCTGTTATCATTTAAGGAAGTCAGACTACTATTTAAAACCTCATTTTGTTATTGCCATCAGAGGCTAGATGTGAAGTAAACCCCTAGTCAGGGATTTTTCTCTGGCCTCAGGAAGGACCAGCTTTCCTCCAAACACTTCAAGACATGCTGTATGCTCTTAGAAAGATTGTGATAATGCAAAGAGCTATTTTCTTCCGCCAAATGCCAGCAGAAACAATGCTGAGACCTTGATTTTTTGCTTTTTGTGGCCAGGAAGTTTGTCTAAAGGAAGAGAGGGCTTCCTTGCCTGTACACAGCCTCCTGTCCATAGCACTGCAGGCAGGGCTGAGGCTGAGGGTCAACTTTCAACTAGAAAGACACATGTTCCTCAAGGGGCCTCAAAGAGTATTCTGAAGTTTGAGATGACTATCATGTGTAGGATTGCCTTCTTCCTACTGGGCACTTCAGGCTGCACAAGTGATTATCTTCAGAAGAGGACAGGAATATACATTACGTACTCAGCAATTTGCCTATCTTTTCTATAGAATCATAGAGTCACCAAGGTTGGAAAAGACCATAAAGATCATCAAGTCCAACCGTCAGCCCTACACCAACTGTAAGCACTAAACCATCTCTAGAAGTGCCTCATCTACCTGTTTTTTAAACACCCCCAGGCATGGTGACTCCACTGTAGAAGTAGCATTAGTTTTGGTTTTGACTATTTTCCTTTAGTAAATAAATGACTTGTATTTAACTCATAGCTTGGTCCATGGTAAAATATTTTTATTCTGTTTTGTGGACAAAAGGATTTCACATACATTGAACCACAGCACTACTTTGTCATCTAAACAATTAGCTAAAGGAGGGAATGCTCTGTCAGGGCAGGGATACTTTCTCTGTGGGTCTTGATGCCCACCTCATTAGCCTGAGGTTTGCTGCCCTTGTGGAGATGCTGAAAGGTTTTTCTTAGGAAAGAGGCAGTCCTGATTACCCCTGATTCAGGAACAGCCTTCAGCATTTACTGGAGGTTCAAAAGACTAGGAGGGAAAAACTATCAATTTGAGCTGAAAGAGAAGACACTCTTTGCATCAAAAAGTAAAGAATAAAAGATATTTGGAAATATTTCAGAGTCAGATGAGGGTACTTTTTACACAAAATGAAATATTTAAACCTGTGGTTTGAAAATATGGATTTTAAAAATCTGTTGTGGGGATCCTTTCAAATAAAGTAATTTACAGGAAAAGTAGAGGTTCCCTGATTTTTAAAAATTGTGTTCAAGGAATTTTTCTTTTAAAATGAAACTTTGAATATGTGTTTTTCTCTAAATCCTCTAAGGCTTGGCTTAAAACAACTGTTTATTTCTACTCCTATAATAAGTTCTGAGGAGCAATCTTATGGCAATAGTTTATGAAAAGAAGAAAAACCTCACTGCTTTATTTCTACTCAAGTTCTACTTAAAACCATCCAAAACAAACAAACAAAAAAAGCTTACCCATGCAGTCTGGGCCCCATCGTCCCTGGCAGCACTCAGGATGCTCAAATTCCTTCACACAATGATGCCGACATCCCACAAAAGAAAGTGTGTGTGTTTTAATTTCTAGGTAATACCTGAGGAAAAGAAGTTGGAGCTGCTTTAAAGTACTTAAAAGCCTCCTGTGGGGAAAAAATGAATTCTTAACCTCTTCTTCTTGCAGTGTCAGACAAGAGCCCTTTAAGCTTAGCTGTATTGATCTGCCTTATATGTTTGGTTTTTTTCATTAAAATATACATTACACATCAAGATCTAAAAAGATCCTTGGAGCTCTTTCTTTAGTATATTTATCCTTTTTTTTTTTCTTGTGACCTACACACAGCAGTTTTCTCTAAGTTTTGGTCTGAAATTGTAATAAAAATGAATTTAATATCAAGGTTCCTGAAATGCTAATTAATCTCAAAATTTTTCTAAAATACTGCTTTTCTGTTTTGCTTTTGGTTTTGTTTTTTTTTTTGTTTGTTTTTTGTTTAATCTGAAAAGCAAGATTTCAAATATGTTTTAAGATATTTCTTCCAGCCCTTCATCCTCCTTCCCTCCCTTCCCAATCTAGCAGTGTCAAAAATCTTATTTATATGATAATATATTATATGAATTATATAAAAATATTATTCATGTGACAATACATAGCTATTATATTTGTGTATCATCTATATAAAGTATACAGGATAAACAAGGAAGTGATTTTATGATATCACTCAAAAGAAAACCTGATAGGCATCAATAACACCAGTTATTTTCCCCTTCTACCTGGTAAATGTTAGGCTTGAAGTACTCTGAGTGAAGCTTGAGTTTGAGAGTTGGTGAAGCCAATAGAATAGAGCATTTGTAATGTGAATTAATGCTTTCTGATTGATGGAAAACAATATTCATGGAGAAAAGCTGTGATAGAAGAGATACCTGCAGTTTGGTATCCCAGTCCCATTGGTAATTCTGGTGTAACCTGCAGGGCACTGAGTTTCGAGGTTTAAAGAGCAAGGTACACACTCGGTTTTCATTTGAATGAGCAGTTTTTGATGGCATTGCTTCTTCATCTGTAATAGGAGAAGAGTAATTAAAAGGAAGGAAAAAGTTCTTCAAGTTGGTTTATCTCTGCCCCAGTGGCATTGCTGAGAAACGATGAATTTAAAACAGCTTTGTTCTCACCCACAGCCACAGCAAGCTCTACCCTGTTCAGCAGGAGCTCACTGCTCTGGAGCTAAACTATCACAGAATCACACAGAATCGCAGAGCATTAGGAGTTGGAAGGGACCTCAAAAGAACATCTAGTCCAACTCCCCTGCCAAAGCAGCTGGTCTATGTCATAAACCATGTATTAGAACTTTGCATTAATCAAGTCCACACAAAATAAGCCCAAACACAGCAGTATAAACTCTCTTAAGTGTCATACTTCTCCTAAGAAAGTCTTATCAACCAATGCAAAGTTCAGCAGACTTGAAAGCCAGGGTATGGACACAGCATCAACCTGTGGAGACTTAATTCTGAAGTCACCTTTCTAACCCAAAGCAGGATGGAGACAGACAAGTGCTGGCAAGTGCCTTCTCCATGCAATGACAAAATTAAATAAGAGGTGTGGAGGAAGCTTCTTGTGGTTCTGTGTGTACAGAGCACAGCACAAGCCTTTGCTCATATCAAAAGGCCAGGCTTCATGTTATCAGCAGCATTGGACTGAATTGAAGGACTGGTACTGAACTGGGATTTTCACACTGGTGTGAAAGAATGATGTCTAGCTTTGCACTGAAATCTGGTTGAAGTTAAGGGCCTGACCCCACCACAGCACACTGAAAAATGCAGCCTCTTTTTTTTTTTTAATTTTTTTTTTAAGTACCTAGAGAAAGACACAGAATATACCAGCCCATCTTGAGAAACCTGGTCATAGTTCTCTGGCTCAAATGCCAAGGGCTTGAGTCTCTTGCTGTGGAGGTCCCAGTTTCAAGAATGCCAATCTGACAGATGGCTTGAGAAGGTGGCAAAAAGGAGAAAAGGCTTAGGGTGTTGTGGCAGAGTTGGCATTTTTTTTGCGTTTGTGGAATCATGGATTTGAAAATATCTGTATACTAAACAGTAGTCTGTTTCCTACTACTAAAATAGTTGACTTATTGTAAAGCAAAAGGTCTTTGCTGAACTCCATCTGATGTTGTCTTATTCTTCTTTCTTCCTGATGAGTATTTGTAGAAGTTTATAATTAAAAATGGTGAGAAATGATCTAATGCATTTCTTATAATCTTTAAAAACAAACAAAAAGAAATAAATGAAATTACTATTTTTGGAGAGGAAGCACTGTGAAGTGCTCCATTTTCTAGTCCAAGATAACCATTTATCCACTCTGCTTTAAGTATGGACCTATTTAGGTGCTCTTGAGCAATATTGACCATGACAGGCTTCCTGTGTGACACAGCAGAACTGAACTGTCTGAATTGTTTTTCAATTAAGCAGCTGAGTAGTCAATTAAGGCAATGTCTGAATCCTTGCCAGGCCAATGTGAGGAAAGGCTTAATGTGTATCTTGAGACACTGTACCTGTTCACTTTGTGTGTGTGTGCGTTCACGTGTGTATGTCTGTAGGGGTCAGCATCACCCACCCAAAACCACTTAGATATGTTAATAGTTGTCTGTGGATGTTTTAAGTGGTTTCCCAGATTATAATGTCAGAAGGACAGTTTTAATAGAGGAGCATAATACAGGATAGTAGAGGTTCTTTAGTGAATTTTAGTTTGAACAGGAAGATCTTTTATAACGCATTAATTTGATTTGGAAATGGTCAGTTGAGAACTGTGGTATGTTGTTTCTGTCATAATTTGCTGTGATGGCTTTGCCTCAGTTTCCAGGCATTGCTCTTCTGAAGTTTGCATGACTGGTAGGATGTTGTTCTGCTACCAAGTTTACTACTCCCCTCCTATGAATACTTACAGTCTGAGGTTAAAGTACATTTTTCTGTGCACCTAAATGAATAGCATTTCTGGAATTCCCTGCTGTGACTCTGGTTTCCCTGTTCTTTACCACCTCTCCTCTGAGGCCTGCCCAGTTTGGCTATAGGTCTTCTGGATGGGGACTGTTAGACCAGGCCTGTCTGGGCAGTTCCTGTGCACGTGGAGGTGCACCCATGCACCCTCCCCTGTGAGGTCTTCTTTGTTCTCTACTTCAGCAAACTGACTATTAACCCTTTGTGCAGCAGTGTCACAGCAGGGAGCTTCACGTTATTTGCTATCCAGGGTCTGTTCCCACTCACTGTGTCTAAGCATGGAGCCTAATGCAGTGCTGTCATGTCTTGCTCTAAGGGCATCCCCCAGTATTTCTGCCCAGGGGTTCCCAAACAACCTATGTGCACGTGCAACCCTGTGCTGTCCAGGTAGGAGTGGACCTTTTGTGCACATGGGGGATGTCGCACCCTTGGCGCACCAGCTCACAGTTAGCCTGAGCTCGTACACTGGCACCTTGGGCAGGGCTACTATATGTGCCACAGCATGGTGGTCCTGGATGAAGCCCTCTCTCCAGAGGTTTCTTCCCTTGTTAGTCATTCTTCCTTCAAGGTTTGTGGTGGTAGCACATTCCAGTAGTGCAGGTTATGAGGATGTATCACAGATACTGACAAGGAGATTAGGTTGTATGAGTTCTGAGGTACTCCACTTAATAGTCATCACCTGGGTATTAATGCATTTCAACATCTATTTAGCTGTCAAATTTTAGTCTATAAATGTACTGCTGAAATCTGATTTGAGTAACATTCAAGTGCTTTGTTGGCTGTGTAGATGAATTGCAGCATCTTTTGATGAGACCTTTTTCTGGATGTGGGTATAATGTGGATACAGCTCGATTAGACACTTGGCAAAACAGCAGCAAGCAGTGCCATGCTGGGGGGACTCAGCAGCCTCCTTGCACTCTTGGTACATCCTGGGGCACTGGGTTGACCTGACCCTTCAGGCTTCAGGTCTAGACTCCCATAAACTCAAACTAAAGCTTCTCTGCACCTTGCTTCCCATTTAACCTGACCTAACAATGCACCAACACAGGAGGACTTTGGAATGCTTAAAGCTTTTCACAACCCTGGTGCTCAGCATCAACGTGGTCACCTTTGTTGTCCATCCTCAATGAGACATGACTCACACACCAGAGCAAGAACAAAAAAAGCAAAAAGATGCAGCCTGGGTATCTTAAATCACATAAGCATTTCCACTGAGTCAAAACAGTGCCGTTACTGTTGAAGAATCATAAACTCAGAGTGTTGGCTGAGTTTTCTGAGTCTTTAACCAAGTGTGCTACAGAAGCCCTGCTCCTAGCAGGTGCTCAGAGCAAGCCATAGTCTGAGACTGGGTAAACTGCTGGGCTGGTAGGTTCAGAATTGAAGAGAGCTTTTGGTAGGAACATATGAAATTCTCTCATTGCAGAAGTTGTCATCAAAAAGGCACCCCACAACATTTCATTTTTTGAAGATGAAAATTCAAAGAGATTTTGAAAAGGTAAAATCTAGATTAAAATAAGTTATGCCTTTCCCCTGCAACCAGCTATAAAACACTGTTTGTTTTTGAATGGTGGAGTTATTTCCACTTCCTCCCATTTCCTCATTTTCCCTTTTTGTTGTTAGGGCAAATGGAAAAAAGTAATTTGTGGGTCTTATGTTTTTTAGAGACCAAACATGTTTAACACATTTCCCAGTACTCATTCATATTTTTCAAAGTATTTTTCCATTTAGAAAATGCAAATAAAAAACAAAAAATAACCAGTGTGGCTTCCCCTCCCTGACACCTCCTGCTCCCACCAACAACACCCCCCCAATTTCTCCATGTTCTTTTTTCCTGTTCTACAAGTGGATTCTTTCCCCAGAATGCAGTATCTTAAAGCCTCATGTTGTGAGACAGTTGAATGAATGTCTTGCTGTTGAACTCCTGGTTCAAATTTGTAACCCAGCACTTTCTGCCTCTTCACAAGGTTGGTGAAAACAGATTTTGTGACATTCAATGTCACATGTGATCCATGGGATTTGTATGTGACAAATGCACCACTTTCCCAAAAGTCTCCAAATCTTTCACTTAGAATTTATAACTCTGTACAACTCCATTATCTCAATTCCTTAGATTTTTCCCCCACCTATCTGAAATATATTTTCATATTTTTTTGGTTAGTAGAGAGGATCATTTTCCTAGGGAAGAATTTCTCCTTTTATCTCCTGACTTACCAGAAATTCTAATGGTTTTCTCTTGTTGCTTTTGACGCGTATGTCAGCTACGGTCTTTTGCCACACGAGACTTTGTCAGCGTAGTCATGACATATACTTTAAAGTGGACATATACTTACATGTGGACTAAACAGATGTATTTCTGTTATTTCAGAGGACTGAATTACAGAGCTCTTATTTTATAATCCGGTGTCTCATGAATGAGGTACTGCTAAAATGGGCTATTTTTCTATGAGATATAGTATCTGATAACTATTGTCTCTATAACAGTGACACATTCCCCACCCCTATAGAGTAATATAGATGTATAGTAATTTGTTACTTAAATAAAAATCTGCTTCTTACCTCATCTGGGACTTGTGATGTCAGACACAGTTTCGATGCAGCCAAAAAAGCCAAAAAGAATAAAACAACTGGATTTTGTTCCATTGTGAAGAATTTATTTTTTTCCCTTCAGAGCCCTCCAGACATGAGAACTAAAATTGTTATATAAAGTGATGATTTTTTTAGAGGTGCTGTTTCTTCTACATTCTTGGGCAAATAGTTTAACAGGACTCTTGTCTTCCTGAAGGAAAATGAGTGAAGGGTACAGCACGTGAAGCTTGCCGGCAGGCAGGAAAAATTCCAAAACACAGGGTATTTGCTGAAAGTTTTCTCTGCAAAGCTAAATAAACCCTTCCTAACTGAATGGCAGGATATCCTGTTGGGGCTATGTTCAGTTATCCCTTTCTCTGAAGCTGTTACAGTACAAAAACAAGGACATGAAACTGTGATGACAGAAGATGTTTCCTTCTTTTAGGTGGGCATGGACAGGGATGGGAGCAACTGCTGAGCTTGTTATTAGTACATTTGTTCAACTGGTCTAAGGCAGAGCAAAGGATCTCTGGAAGTTGGCTTAACAGCCCTAATAATACAAGGATGGTCTCCCAGTTCTGGGAGAGAGGCTACTGGTTTTATCTCAGGAGGCCAAAAGAACATCTTTCAGCTTTGGTTAGCTGGGTAAAAAGGGGGATTCCCCCCCTTTTTGCTGTTTTTGCTAAGATTGCTTTGACTGATTTCCTGAAGACAAGCAGTGGAAAATTAACTCAGCTATGTTATTTGCCTCTGATTATGAGGGATGAATAGAGAGACATTTTGATTTGCCAAAAGCGAGACTAGTCTTCTGAGAGATGTTCAGCTCTTATCTAGTGCAGCTCTTTGCTGCTGCTCGGATCAGTCTTGTGAGGGCAGCCTCTCTCATGTCTTAAATGCATAATAATTTGACTGCCTCCAATTTACCAGCATTGCTTTATGCCCCTGATGTCAGTCACTTGAAAGCACTCTCTAAGGGAGCCTTAATGCAAAGTTGTATCTTGAAACTAGGCCACATTGTTGAAGAATCCTCTGTAAACACAGTGCTTTCTCCCAAATTCCGGTTTATATATAGTCATGGCTAGATGCTGCATTCACCTTTAGATCAGAAATGTAATGCTTGATACAGCTGTAACTTGTTATCTTGAACTCTGAATTGTTTTCCTAATGAACGTGCAATACACAAATTCATTTACTTTTGTTACATGCCCTAACTGAACACTGTGATATTGCTGGTGGGAGTTTGCCCGGGCAAGATGTTTCCTGTGTGCTTATCAGATCCTGTTCCTTTCTGCTGTATGGTGAGGAAAGAAAATAATTTCTTGTTTATGCAGAGAAGATAGCACCCAGGGGTTGTGATGTACATGCTGATGGTATATATGGCCCTTAGAAGCATTGTTCCCCTTTTCTGACGTCAATGCTTTCCACTTTACTTTGGGTTTGCATGCAAGGTGGAAGGAGTGGTAAGGTTTTTATCCAAAAAAGATCCTGAAGGATCATCTGCCCCATGTGATGATAGCCCATGGCTGCATCCTATCCTGCGCGGGATGTTTGGGAGTAAAATTTATCCTCTGTCTTCTGCAGCAGTGCCTTGTTAAGAGTGTGGACAGGATGGTTCTCTGGGCAGTGTCTATGCTACCTAAGCAAAACACATTTTCCTGGTACTTGCATATGTAATGGCAGGGGCTGACAGCTTCTACAGCAGCTTGAGGTCAGCTGGGTTTCTTGCTTGTTGCCACTTCAGACAGCACAGCGATGAAAGGAGCTGTAAATCAAGCACATCCCTTTCCTGTCCTGTAGATCGAGATAAAAAGCAACACACATCAGCTCTCTTGTTATCTGCTCTCACGTCCCATATAGGCATTTGTGTGAAGCAAACCCTTTTCCTTTTTCCTTCCTCTCCCCTCACGTTGGAGTGCAGTCTCACTGCTAACTCCTGTGATGAGTGCTTTCACTTCTCTGGAGGGACCAGCCACCCTTTCCTTGTGGTGGTGACAGGTTCCTGGGGGTTAAATACAGGCCGTGCCAAGCTCTAACTAGAACTCTGCCTGGCCAGCTTCTGACCTGCTCTGGGCAGAAATAGAGGGTAATACATCATCTGGCACACAGGATGGAGCTCCCTAGGGGCTCTGGGTGTGGGAAGGTGGCACCCTGGCACTCAAACCTGATGGCAGTGTACCCACTAGCTGGCCAGGGAGATGGCTGCTGCCTTGCTCTGGAGGAAACTGCCTTCATGGCCTGGCCAGTGCATGAGGTACTGGGCAGCAGCTGGCTCCAAGTGCTGTTGTCTGTTGTGGTGTTGGGTGCTGGCATGCTCTTAGTGTGGGCCGGAAGCCTTGCCTACTGGCTTTCACCCCTTGCTTGTAGAAATATGACACTGATGGTCTCTGCAGGGTGGGCCCCATGTCCTTCCTCCTTGGCTGGTGCCTGGGCCACAGAGTGCCCGGGGGTCCATGTGCCTCTGGGAGCCCCAGTGGGGATATCACCCATCAGGCTGTTACCTGTCATGCTGCCACGTCTGTGCTGACTTTCGTCTTGGCCCTCCTCCAGCTCCTTCCCTTGACATTCAGCCTGGGTGTTTCTGGGGCTGTCATCTGGGGTGGTGGTGGCAGGCTATCATATTCATACAGCTTGTTTTCTTGCCTTCCCTACTCTTACTTTTTCATGGGTCTAGCAAGACTTGTTTTATCTTTGTCCTCTGTCACTTTCTATGTCCACCTGGAGCATCGGAGAGGTCTTGGATCAGTTCGGTTCCTACAACATGCTGAAAATTTTGGAAGCCTTAGATGACATATAAAAATATAAATTATTTGTGTAGTTTGTCCCCTTGGATATATATAAATTATTTTTAAATAATGTTAATACAGGTGAGACAAGTGAGAACAAGCAACGTGGGAGTGACAGTGACTGTGGGCACAGCTACACCTGAAAGCTGGGATCAATCTGACATGGAGGAGCCCAGCTAAACCTCCCTGGAGATATCCCAGCCACTCCGATGCTCCCTCTCACAGCTGCTTGCCACCCTTGTACCTCTGAAAACTTTCAGGTTGCAAGCTGCCCAGTGAAAAAGGTTAGAAACAGTCACTGTGTGTGTTGCAATGCTGCAAATATCATGTGCTGTGGCGTTCACTTGTGTGTCACAGACTGTCACAGCCTTCCTCTGCTCTACTATTGCATTACTGGACTGGATGCTCTACTTTAGGTAGTTGAGAGCTGGTTCCCTTTTTATTTTCTTTCTCTGCCTACTGTTTCTTTCAGAGTTCCTCCTCCTATTTCTGTGCTGATATTGTCAACCACCCAGAGAAAATGCAAAGGTTTGTTTCTGTAGGTGTATTTAAAAACGATGTTTTGTGTTGCAACTCCTTTCAGTGTAGCAGTGACCTAGTTGTCCTTTCTCGGAGCCAGGCATCTTGTGCCTGAGGATGATGAGTAAAAACCAGTAGAGATACAGGCGTGATAGTTGCAGCACTCACCTTCCTCTACATGGTTTTGATAAGGACATAATTTCTTGAATATTTAAACTTTTAAAATTGATTATTGCCTGCATAGTGTTGCCTCAAACTTTTCACACATGAAGCTTTCTCAACCAGAGATGGTCAAACAGCATATGTTGAACTCTCAAAGACTAATACAAATCTCAGCCATTTCACAATCAATCTTATGAAAAAAATCCACTATTTTAGGAGAAAAAATAAAAAAGGAATATGACCATTTTGAAGCAGAGCACTCCTTGCAGCTGGAACATTCATGAGCTCTATGTTATAAAAGCCAGTACTACTTTTTTGGTATGTCCCACCCTACTTGCAGCCCAGCTCCTCTCCCAGGGGAGCAGCCTAGTTAATGGAGTCTTAGAGACTGTCAAGGGGGAGGGCAGTTTTGAGCTAAATTTAATAATCTGCCTTAGTAATTTGAAAGTAAGCAGCAGAAAATAAGCGAATTACAGTTGGTTTTGTGTGTTTGGTTTTTTTTTTTTCTGTTTTGTTTGTTTTTTTTTTTTACTGTATGTGGCTTCTCCTTTAGTGCCAGTCACAGCAGGAAAACTGTCTGAGGGGTGTTTGAATACCGTTTGAGACTCCACACGTCTAAGGAAAGTCACTTGGCTCTTTGTTTGGAAACTGGCTAAAGCACCTTGCAGAGTGGTAGGGGAAGATAAAATGTGCTCAGAAGAAGAAAGTTTCCTACGGGGAGGGAAGCTTTGGCTCTGCCAAGAAAAACATCTGAATGCTAATTGTAGGTGGGAAGAAGGGGGGCACAAACCATCAAGTTGCCTAGGAGGAGGCTTGGTGAAAGGGGAGGGGGGGTGAATATTTGGGAAATACTGCCTTTGATTAACACAGACTTAATTGGAATATAACAAAGAGTTTAAAAAAAAAGGTTTGGCAAGTTAAATCTTTCCAGTGCCATATGTCTGGGGAAGCCAATGGTGGCCTATGGAGAGTCTGAATGGGCAATGTGGAAAATTCTAGGGGTGTGTAATTTTATCTGCAGGGTTATGACAGCCATCATTTTGAAACATGGTGACTATCAGAACTAATTAATTCTCCAAGCCCATAGGATGCATTAAGATAGAGCTGCAGCTGGTATGCTGAGGAATGCCGTGCGCGGCAGAGGCCATCGCTTTTATCAATGTTAATGAGGGAGAAGGCGCAGACAGCTGATCTAAACCCAAATGCGTTCATGATGCATACAGCTGATGGCAATGCAGACTGCCAGTCAAGGGGTGGTCTTAGCCATAGATTAGATCCTCATAGTGGCCTCTTCAGCTTTCTTTCTTTCCCCTCTTTTCTTTTTTTGTTCTCAAAAGAGTCTTTCAGCTGGTGAAATTGTAAACAAAAGACATTCTAGCTGAGGCCGTGGCGGAGTGGGAGACATGAGGAGAGGAGCGTACGCGGTGATAACTTGAACAACGTTATTTACTACAAATTTTAAGGGGGTGGTAGGCAGGGGAGCTGTATGGCTGAGCTTATAGTCAGCATCATGTTCTAAGGGGAATGTCCAGAAAATCAGGGGCTGCTCATAGGTACCCTTTCACGCATATTTGAGAGCACATTGCTTAAAAAAAAATGAAAGTCATGCTCAAGCCATAGTTAAGACATCATGCCCTAGATACATGGATACATACCCTGGATAACCCCAGTAGGATACAAGATTTCTTATATATACAAGTGCCCAGTTTGTGGGAAGCTTTCCCCATGTTCAGCAGTGCAAGGGGATGAAGCTACAGGACTCCTGGGTGACAAGGCCTTGAGGGTGAAGGGAAGGACTTGGTAACCTGGACCTGGAAGTACAGGTGTTGTAGAAGAATATCAAAGTCATTTTTGTGTCCTTGCATCTCATGTATTGTAATTCTTGACAGGCTATGACTAGGCTCTAGTCCCACACTGCTGCCAGCTAATGGCATGATAAACTCAAAAGGTACAGCCCTGGTACAAAATCTTGATTTGTTTTGAGAACTGTGGCTCTTCCGGGTGATATAACACTCCTGAGGTTCATTAAATCTTATATTTGATGAAGTATAAGTATAAATTCCTTGCACAGATTTGGACTAAAATGAATCACAGTGATGAGCTGCTGGGTAAATACACCGAAATAACCTCGTAGTTTGAGATAGCATCTGTCTATTTGTGTGATATCAGGATGTTCAGCTTTAGGATGCGATCAAAAGATAACAAAAAGTAGGAACAAATAATGGGTTCACACAAAGGGAGAAAGTGGCTGAAATGGATCATGACGGCAATTCTAAAGCAAACCTATCTGGCAGTTTATATAAGCATCCAAGCAGGAAGGAGACAGGGCAGTTTGTATGTGTGTCTTGTACTTCTGCAGTTCTGCTCAGGTTGCAGTAAGTAAGGCCAAGATACCAGTAAAAAAGAGATTCCGGAGTTTGGATGGATAGCATAGATTTCTGATGCTTTAAATGCATGTTAGTCTCCAGCGCTGGGGTGGAGGAGCAGGACAGAGTGGAACACACACTTTGGGTCTTAGTTGGTTGTGTTAGGAGTGGGGTAGGACTGTGGTTGTGGTAGGATGTTTGGAAAGTAAGGGGACTTGTGGAGTCAGGGGAAGCAGCAGAGACTGCATTATTACTGGGGTATTATTACCTGGTGACTTCTTTCCTTGCCTTAGACAATGCAGTGAGTTGGCTGTAATTTCAGCCTGTGTAGATCTTGTATGCCTTCAGAGTAATGCTTTTGTTTTGACTAGTCAGACCTAAACAAAGTTAGCTTAATATAATTAATAATTTACTAGTAATAGAACTGAATTGCAGATAATGATGTGGAGCAATCAACCTTTGCTCAGATTTTTTTTTTTTCTTTTCCTTTTAAAAGCAGCCTTTATAACATTATCCAAACGTGCGTGTTTACAGCTATAGTGGATTGATTTCAGCCACTTACCTTGTCTAGGAAAAGCTACCTCCAAATTTCCTTGAGAATGAAAATCATACAGAGGACAAGCTGATGTAATTTCCACAAACAGGATAACACAATGTTATCTTTCACTGTCCTCCTCCTTATGATACACATACTTGCTGTGTGTTACTTCAGACTACAGGGACTGTTACGTGTTGTGCTAGATGGGTAACTGTGAGGGTACAGAGCGTGATAATCCCTAAATCACAACCTAAGGGCAACAAGTTGCCCATGGGGACCTCTGATATTACTGGGAAGACCCATGGCGGTGATGGTTGGTGTGTGTTACTGGCTGTAGGCCAGCAAAGGTTGCAAAGCACTAGGAAATAGAGCTGGACTTGGGATAAGGGAGCTTCAAGCTGTTTTTTTAGCTACGTTGCTTAGAGAAGTGGACAAGCCACTCTCCTTTCTGCTTTGTCTACACTCCCCTCCTTTCTGCCATTCAACAGTTTGTCTACCTTCCACTATGGGTGTGTGCCAGTGCCTCCGAAAGTGACACACTGTGCTAGGATGGTTCTGGTACAGACTAAACTGTGGTTTCTCCACCTGCTCCCTCCATCCCTCTTCACTTCAGTGCACGCATTCCTCCTTCCATCTTTCCTGCCGCAGCCTTCTGCGGGGAGGGAAGAGTTAAGGTGGGCTTTCTACCTGGGGGGTCCGGCTTGCGTTGGCCTGGGGTGGTTTTGCAAGGGGTTCACCCTCCTCCTCGCACCTCCGAGTCCCGAACCCTCCCCCGCGGGACCACCGGAGGGCAGCAGAACCCAAGCCACGGCTTCGACACC
>VXBZ01000024.1:465963-479744 GCA_013399135.1 Heliornis fulica
CCCCCCCCCCCCCCCCCCCGCAGGCAGCAGCACCTGGTCGGGGCTGGTCCCCACGGCCCCCTGCGAGACCCGGGCGGGGAGGCAGCTCCCTGCGTGGGTAATCCCACTGCAATCCAGCGGAGAGGCACCGGGTGTGAAAGTCTGGACACGTTTATCCCATAGAGGTGTACCGATACCCTAAAAACAGGCTGAGAGCAGGTGGGTATAAATAAGTATACAAAAGTAAACATATATAAACTATGAGCATTAGATCTAAATAAAATATGCCAAATACACGTATAGATATTTGATTATGGCAATAGTAAAATGGTGCATGTTTTTTGTATGATGGAGAAATTTGGAAACATTCAACTCGCTGCAGAAAGAAGTAGAGGGGAGAGGATACTTCCAGATACTCACACAAGCATCTGCCACATCTCAAAAAACCTGATCCCTCTGGGGAGCCATTCCTTTTCCCTTGACTCCCATTAAGTTAGAATACTATGAATAAAAAAAATGTGATTTCAAATTACAGAATCATAGAATGCCAGGAGTTGGAACGGACCTTGAATCATCTAGTCCAACCCCCCTACATGGGCAGGTTCACCTACATTAGATCACACAGGAACACATCCATATTAGTCTTGAATGTCTCCAGAGGAGACTCCATAACCTCTCTGGGCAGCCTGTTCCAGCGCTCTGTCACGCTCACAGTGAAGAAGTTTTTCCTTACATTCATATGGAACTTTCTATGTTCCAGCTTGGACCTATTGCCCCTTGTCCTATCACTGGCCAACACTGAGAAGAGCCTGGCTCTGTCCGGACACTCATCCTTAACATATTTATAAACATTAATGTGGTCACCCCTCAGTGTCCTCTTCGCCAAGCTAAAGAGGAGCATCTACTAAGTTTTATCTAAATGAATCTTCTTTGTACCTTGTATGTTGACTACTAAATTTGGTTAGGAAGTTTACCATTTTCTTACTGCGATGAAAGAAACAGGCAAGGATTCTTTCTGATTATCAAAAGGTATGTTAGAAAGGCCATACTTTTTCTTAAACACACTGGAAAGTCTAAATAAGCATAAAAATGTAAAGTCAGTGTAACTAGCAATGCAATTAGGCTGAGCACACACATGCAGAAAAATCTTGTCAAAGACTCACACAGATGTAGCAAGGCTCTGTATAGGAAGTACTTGTGAGGAACCACACAATGTTCTCATCTACAAATGCAGATACATTTGCAATATGACCGGTTCCAAAAAAAAGAAAAAAAAAACCAGTTTTGATGGTGAATTTGAGCATTTAGAAGTATGAAGAGTCCAGAATGAAATGCCATCCCCAAAGGGATTTTTCAGTTGAGCAGTTAGGGACAGCAACATGAAGAAAGAAAAGCTAGGTTATGTAAGATTTCTAAATCAGAAACTATAAGTTTTGAGTGCTTGTTTTCAAATTATAGAAGTTAAAATATTGTTAGTTTTTTAAAAAGATTTTGGAGATGCAATCAATATTTTAAAGAAAAAGACCAAATCCACCTATAAATAGAGCATTAGTGTGGTAATTTCAAATCCACCAAGGTTATAAGCAACAGAAACAAGATCTGATGGTGTGAAACTCTTAGCAAGAACAATGTCAATTCTATGGCCCCAGTAACATTACTTGTCTTTGCAGGTATCTTTTTCTGGCCCTGCCAGACTGCCTTCCAAAACTTTCATACAGCACTGTATCTGATTGCAGAATGCATTTTAATATCATTTAGAATAAGCAGTGTTATAGCAATGTAAAGACTGATGTTCACATCCTCTTTAGCATCCTCTTCTTCTGCATCCTCATTGATGTTGGAAGACAAGGAAGAGCACTGTGGAAGAATGCAATTCAGACCACAGTTTTATGTTCATTTTAAAACTTTGACCTTCAGATGTGAAATTACATATAAACATAAGGTATCAGTTGGGGAAATAGCATTACTGCAGGAGAACACTGCATAACCTCATTGACATCACCTTCCTCAATAGTGTTAATACATTAAGGTGCACGAAATGATAGCTTCTGGTTTTACCTCCTTGGGAGAAAGATCTCTGCTCCCTAGGAGAAGAGCAAATAGATAATTAAAGATGTGGCCTGAATATTTGAATGACAGAAACTCTCTTCAGCCACCTTCTAGCTGTGGTGTTCAGTGTATCCATGAAGGATATAGAAAGATTTGGAAGGATCTGGAGAGTGAAAATAGCAGTGATTAAAAAAACAGAAGTGATAAATGTCCCTGTGGAGTAGATCGAAGACTAAAGAAAGAGATAAAATTAATAGTGGCATTATGAAGTGTGTAGAGAAGTTAAGTGGGAAATTATTAAATTTTCTCTTATTGTAGTAGTACAATAAGAGAATGTTTGAACGAATTACCTTTAAAAAAGACAAAAGAAAGTAATTTCTTTATGTAGATTAGAGGTAAAAAAAAATTATTCCTTTCTGCTAGTGCAACTTATTTTCTTATTTTTCAGTGCTATGTAGGTAAGACTTCATATCTCTTAGGAATTTGTGCTTGAGAGGAACCAGGCAGAAAACTGTTTCACAGACTTCTTCTGCAGCACTTAGCTAGAATCTGTAAGAATCAAACTCCTCTTTCTTGCAGAAAATATTTTTTATTTTTAATAACTTTATTTTAAGTCAGAATGTAAGTATTCACATGTCATGTCGAAGAAATCTAATGCCTCTTTAGATGCCTTTGGATGTTCAGGACTAGTGAGTGCTGTGGCCTTCTGGACTAGTACGTGGGAGCCACATGGGATACTATGAGGCATCTGAAGCAGTTCAAGGCAACTAGAGCACACACATAAAGGATAAGGCTTGCAAGGAACTAGAAACCTGGAAATATGAAGAGCTACAGAATTTATGGGACTGCTGAAGGCTTGAGCCTAAGATGAGCACAAATGTGTTTTTTCCAAGTTACCATTAGACAAGTTTCTATGGAATTATGGCTTTACACATACAGATTTCTTTCTTCCTCACTAGTTTGTGTTCTGTGGATCAATAAATTGGGAAGCATAGACTGCCTGGAGGTCCTAGGACCTGCAGACTCTGGAAGTGATATTCTGAGGGAAAATCAAACCAATGCCTCAAAATCAATATTGTCTCTCAGAAAAGGTTTTTGGAACCCAGCTTTCCTGTGGAGAAATCAATATAATGGAAAAAAAAATCACAACTGGTTGTTCATCTGATGCAGGCTGCAATCAGAGGGTAGAGTAGATACTCATCTGTTCCCATCAATCACCACTGAGCATTTCAAGAGATGTTATGATGCAAGTTTTCTGTCTGAGATCCAGCTCTCACTGGCTTGGTGCTCTCAGCTGTGACTAGTTTTTCAAAAGAGCTCAGTTCCCATTGTGACTATTATGACCAGGTTTTCAAAAGATTTCAGCACACTGAGTACTGAGCTCCTTTGAAAACCTCCCAATAATTATTTAGGTGAGTAAATATCATCTGAATCTAGTTGTAAAAGCTGACTCTTCTAGGAATTCTTATAAAAAAGTGATGCATGTTATCAACCTTAAATTTTCATGTTCCCTCTTATGTGACTTGCCTTTATATGGTCTCAGCATTTGGGCTGTTTTAAATACAATTTCCACACAAATGGAATAGTACAACAGCTAGAGCTTGCACTTGAGTGTACTGTTAATGTAGGATAGATGCAAATGCGGCCTTTTTCCATTGATGGATCTGTTGCTTTAAAACTTGAACGCTGTTATAGAACAAAGTTTCTAGATTTGCTGATAAAAATGAGAGGAGAAATGGTAGAAGGGTGAGACTGAATCCTCCAGTTAGTTTTTACCTCAGTTTTACCTCAGGACTCAAGATTAAGGGGTAAAGAAACAGTAGTGGTGACAGACTTGTACCCAAGGACAGCAGTACTGAGGACAGCAGTGAAGGTTTTAAGCACTGTGTCTGTTACAAAGTTGGATTTAACTAATTCCTGTCACAGTGCTTAAGAGGCAAAATGCCCAAATTTGTGTTCTTGGCAAAATTCCTGAGTGAAGGCTTTATCCTGAATTTAACCCTTAATGTATATGAAAATGCAAGAGCATACCAACATCACTGTGTAAAATAAAAGACATGTTTAGTTCGGTATTGTCTTCCTGACCATGCCCAGTACTGGATGTCTAGCAAAATTGTATAACAAACAGACCAAATGTAGAATAATGTTTTTAAAGTACTTCTCCATGATTCCACCTATAGCCAGCTATGTTTAGCTGGTTTAAATTCCTACTTTTTCCTCTGTAGCCTGCTGTAACTGGTGACTTCCACAAAGTAGCTGCATGCTGTATGAAAAAAAAGTATCTTATTCCCAAACGTTTGTCAGACACTGTGATTGTTTGTCCCTATTTACTGCTATTAAATTCTTTGTGACTTCGTGGAATTGTATCATATTCCTCCACCTTCTGCACCCATTATTTCTTTTTCATGTACATGGATTATAGTTTATTCAGTTTCTCCTCATATGAGAGTCTTTCTGGAACTCTGACCTGTGTTTTGCTGTGTTCTGAGCTACAGCCTTATTTAGTTCACCTTTATTGCTCTGGAAATTGGATGAACCAAGTTGTCTACAGCATTCATTGATTTATATGGCTATATATTTCTTCTGTTTTGTCCTCAGTTCTCCTTAATAGCCTTAGCATTGCATATGCTTTTCTGCCTGCATTTGAACATTGAACTGGTGTTTCAGAGGGACCCACAAGGCTCCCAGGTCTTTTCCAGCATGCAAGTACTGATTTGAAGATGATGCCTGGGTCATGGTGATTTTGGTCAGTGATAGGACAAGGGGAAATTGTTCCAAGGTGGAACATAGAAAGTTCCATCTTAATGTAAGGAGGAACTTTTTCACTGTGAGGGTGACAGATCACTGGAACAGGCTGCCTGGGGATGTTGTGGAGTCTCCTTCTCTGGAGACATTCACGACTAATCTGTGATTAATTCCTGTGTGATCTAATATAGGTGATCCTGCTTGGGCAGGGGAGTTGGACTAGATGATCTTTCAAGGTCCCTTCCCACTCCTAACATTCTGCGATTCTGTGATTTTTCCATGTTGTGTGGATTAACACAGGATTTAATCTGCTGTTTTTTTCCCCGACTTGCTGTGAAATCCTTTTGCAGCTCTTCACTGAATCAGCCTTACAGTTGACCTCTGCAGATATTTTTGTAACAGTATATGCGTTGTTTCCTTGTTACTGACTCCATTTTCACCTATGCTTTCAGCACAGATTTACATCTCACTTCCTTGCCAATATTGTCTCTCTAATATGACAAATTTGGAATCTATTAATTTCTCTTATTTTCTACATTTCAGTCAGTCAATAATCCACTGGTGGAACTTTCTTCCATAACCACTTGGTTTCTTTCAGAGGCTTTTGTAAAGGATTATTAGACTCTGGAGCCTAAAAGACTGCATCATGTAAATCAGTATAGCTCTGATGGAGTTGAGGATCTACACTCCTTGGAAGACCAGACTGCCTGTCTCAAAGAATTCACAAATCTTTAATCATCTGTTCCTGTTCTTGCAGATGCTATGTAAGAAAATGTATTATCTCAGTTTCTTGGCCACAGTGCACATATATGTCATCATCTCACCATAAAATCTCTGTATTTCATCTGTCATGTTTTTACCCAAAAGTGGCCTTACAGCCCCGCTTATTTATACCCTTTGAGGCAGAGAAATTAAGTGTTTGTTCATTTGGGCCTCACGCAGAACTAAGAGCAAAACAGTAGTGGTATTGTAAAGTGAAATATTTATTATTTTTGCTTAAAGTTGGGTAAGAATATCTAAACTATATTGTGTTGGTTTTAATGAAAACTGTCCAGTGAGCAGCCTATTGTGTTACCTTTTGGAAGCAAAGGTTGCATAATAGATAGAATTACAGTATTATTTTGAGAAGTCTTTGAATAATTTGTTTTTTTGACTGGCTTGTTTCTATAACTTCATGCTGCCTCTGGTGTAATATCTTAGATTGCTTGGAAATTAGATACCTGCACAGAGCTGCAAACATCATCTGCAGAACAAGAAATAGAAAATCTCAGATGTATTTGGAGTGAAGCCTTATATATTACACACAAGGAAGTGTGCTTTGAGACATAACATTGTGGAATTTGTATTTTCTTCTTTCTATTATTTAAACCACTTGAGCTTGTCTCTCAAACATAATAACACAATGAAAATCCCTTGGTGAAACTGCAGTTTATGATACCAGGTAGGGTGTATTTTATTTGCTATTTCCTAAATTATTATTTGTCAGCAAGGGCTACAGATTGCTTTTCTGTAATTGCCTTCTATGTGATAGATGCGTCAAGATCTTTTGTCTCCTAGACTCTTGGTCACACAGAGTCCTTTACAAAAGTATTCAGAAATGTCTCTCATTCTAGTTATTGCTGACTTCAGAAGTGCTTTGGGTTTTGTTCTCTTTACAGAGTTAGTGCTTACGAAGTGCTTAGATGTATGGCCATGTCAATTAAAAACTCAGTTGAGTGCAGGTGAAGACATGGGTGCCTTGCATCACGAATCATTTGGGTGCCTCTTTCCCCCACTCTCTATGCAGTAGAAATGGTGAGATCCCCAGAAGCACCACATGCTCCTGGGCACCTCTGTTTCTGTGTGCACCCACCTTTTGTCCCAAGGTCTGTGGATCCCCTTGCTCTCTTGGTTTGCAGGTATACAGAAACACTGCCAGTCTGGCAGGAGTGCAGCAAAACCTGAAAAGGGGCGAAGCATCTTTTTATAAGCCTTTTGCTTTTAAACTGGCTTGGGTAACCTGATGGAGAGGTGAACAGATCTCTCTGCCCTAAATGCTTATCAGGCTTGTATTAACATATGTGTTGTGTTAATAACCTGTAGTGCTAATGACATGTAGCCCTTGCCTGCTTCCAAAAAGTACATCAGCTCTTCCCCACCAGTGGTGTAGTGCCAAATTCGGGATGTACACAGTTCATGGTGCCATGTATGTTTTCATTTGCATATATCAGGGGTGTTCTGGTACTGCTCGACTCTTGTCTCCTCTTGAACAGTCTATCTGTTAGAGCAGTCATTTGGGAAATTTGGGAATTGATCTCTTTGGCTATTTTTCTGTTGTCTCTCTGCTGCAAAATGTGATGCCAGCTCAGGCACGGGGCACACCACCATGCTGAAAAAGTGTGTTCCTGAAAGAGTATCTCTGTATTTTGTGGAATGCAGTGCTTTCTCTAAACCTCAAGTAAAATTTATGGGAAACAGAGCATTTTTAATGAAATGTGTTTTTCTTTTAGAAATACAAAGCATAATTAATATTTCATGAAAACTCTTATATTGATGCTGTTGGTCCAAAAGTATTAGTTTAAATATTTTGCCTGTTTCTATTATAAACACTGACCATTATGAATTCTGACATGAACATATACACAACAACATGATCATAGAATCATAGAATGTCCTGAGTTGGAAGGAATCCAAAAGGATCAACTCCTGGCTCCCCACAGAGCCAGACAAGTCAGAGAGTGTGACTGTGCGCATTGTCCTGATGCTTCTTGAACTCCATCAAGCTCAGTGCTGTGACCATTTCCCTGGGGAGCCTGTTCCAGTGCCTGATCACCCTCAGTAAAGAACCTCTTCCTAATATCCAGCCTAAGCTTCCTCTGTCTCAGCTGCATACTGTTCCCTCATGTTCCTTCGCTGGTCACCAAAGAGAGCAGATTAGCACCTGCCCTTTTGCTTCTCCTCATCAGGAAGCCATAGACCATGATGATGTCTCCCCTCAGACTTCGTTTCTCCAGGCTGAGCAAATCAAGGGACTTCAGCTTCTCCTCATAAGACTTCCCTCCCCAGAACCTTCAACATCCTTGTTGCCCTCCTCTGGACACTCTTCAGTGGTTTTATATCCCTCTTGTACTGTGGCACCCAAAATTGCACCCAGCACTCAAGGTGAGGCTGTTCCAGTGCAGTGTAGAGTGGGACAATCACCTCTCTGGACCAGCTGTTAAAAACAGCTGTTATGTTAAAACAGCTATTTTTAACTGATGTTAAAAATTAATTGGCACAATGGTAGTTTTAGTATTAAAATGAAGCTCTTGGAAAATCTGGTTTTCCCTGGGAGATTAACAAGACTAAGACTGTTCAGTTACACAGTGCCAAGAAGTAACTAATGGCTAGCTAGTACCTCTATAATAAAGGCAGTAATGTTGGAGGGAAGTATATCTAGACATGATTGGGGAAAAATAAGGTGTTTTTTTTTATAGATGGACAGGTAGTCCACATAACCTGTTAGGGTGAACCAGATTCTCCCACACTGAATGAATTTTTTTTGGTATCTTTTTGAATCAGATCCTGTAGTTGTACTAGTACTTATGAGTGGAATATAGTGCTGTGCCGGAAGGTGTAGGGTGGGTTTTGAGGAATGGTCCTTAACTTTTGCCCAAGTTGCACCTCTAGTCTTTGGCCCTTTTGCAAATTTGGGCTTAGGTGCATGTTTAAATTATGACTGGGCAAAATGACACATTTCACTTAAATCATCTGATTTTGGGTTGTTATCAGAGAGATGTTAATGATGCCAAAGCTAAATTTGTCAGATAGGTTGAATACTATATTAATTATAGTCCAGAAAGTGGTTCACAGCACCAGGGAGTAGAGAAATTTCCCCTGAATGGAATTGAAATGTTTTCAGAACAAGGGGAGAAAACCTGGTTTATGACTTAAAGAACAGCTAAAAAAAGATCCCAGTTAATTGTAAGAAAAGGGGACATTTATCCAAAGTTGGTTCAAAAGGGAGAATAGTCTGTTAGCTTTATGTACAGTTGGCCTAGAGATGTCATAGGTGGGACCATAAAAATAATTGGTGTTGGATGCATTCCCCTTAAAATTAATAGTAAAACACAGAAAGCCATACAGTCCTGTGATGTAGCACTGGATAGATCTGGGAAGTTATCCTATTGCATATGTGCATGCTTTTGTCCCTGTAAGGGCCCTCTTGCAACAAGGCTCATTTGAAACTGAGAAATCCCTCATCCAGACCAAAAGTCCAAGAACACTGGGAACAGCTACTGTCTACATTGAGCCTCGGCTAAGTCTTCATAGAAAACGTGTTTTTCCCGTGTTGAGATATTGAAACATGTCTGTAATGTAATTAATGAGAATATGAAAATTCTCTCAGAGTTTTGGAAATCAGACTAAGCAGGATGAAGGCGTAAAGCACGATTTACACCCTTCCAAATGGGAGGTCCAGCAGCACTACTGCTTCCTCTGGAGCGGCAGAGGTATGTGTTTCGGCATTAACGACGTCAGATTCATACTCTGGCAATCTGTGTGGTATAAACCACTGTAAAAGCCTTCTCTAAACTTTCATTTAAAAAGAAGTACTGGAGTCTGTCCATAAAAGCTATCAGCCTGTTTTTCCCAGCGATAAATTACCGTAACATTTGATAAACACAGTATGCCATAAGAGGGTATATCAGCCACTGTTATCAAAAGTTAATTTTCTAGACTAAATATTCATTTGGATCATTAGAGCTATTAAATACTGTGTCAGTATTTAAGGAGCTCGCTGTGCCTGAGTGCAAGAAGGAGCCTGAAAAGAATCATATCCTGTCAAGATAAATGATTGAACTGTTCAATGAACTCTTTGACTGGCATTGGTTCCAGTCATGCCAGCTGAAGCTCAATTCCTCTTTGTCTGTGTGGTCTTGTTTTCACCTTGCCTGTGGGGTGAAAGCGGTTTGATGTGACCTCCGCGCAGACGGAGGCATGAGCCTAACCTCTATTTACACCCTGTCATAATAGGGAGCTGGCAAACACCGCCGCTTGCTGCCGCTCTCCTCATTTTCTCTGCTTTTTTTTTTTTTTTGTCAAATAGTTAGAAGTTGTGCGTTCTAATAATAATCTAATTAGCATAGCGGGTTTCTAACATCTTGTTTATGTTGTCTACTCTATTTTGAACAAAAAGAAGCAGAGAAAATATGCTCCTTTGGATAGCTTAAGCACTGCCTTAGGGACTGCATACGAAGTGGAGCAATAAGGTAACAGGGTGATGTATATGTGTTTTTGTCATTTTGAGGTTAAAACTGGAGATGTGAACTAATTCCATACAGTACCAAGTCTGAGGCTCAGACTTTAATTTGAAAGTTGATGTATGACACTGGATACCTGGTTTATTTTTGGCATTCACAAGCCTCCTCCTTACAAGCTGAGTTTTTGGTAGCACTGTATGTTTGCTCTGACTCTAAACCCATTTATTTTCTGTAACACTGAAACTATTGTTCAGCCCTTTGTCTTTAGTGCCAGATTTTCTTCCTCCCTCCCTTTCCCTCTGGGTCATTGACTGTTTCTTGGTCCAGACCTGGATTGGGAGAGCAGCAAAGTCCCCCCAAAATCTCTCAACTCAGCGCTGTGACAGTGGCTGCCCTGGGGCATCCAGGCTCATACAGAGCTCAATGGAAATGAGCATCTTCCCTGGAGAATGGAAAGCAGAAAAGACTTGCTGGGCATTCTTCTGGGAAATAATACTGCGTTGGAGGATTTTCAGGTGAAGTGGGATACCGCAGGTCCACTTGTGTGTGTTGCTGCATTAATGTGAGACAGGGCCCTGTTAACTATACAGTAGCTGTCTCCTGACAGTGATTTATCACCATAGTGTGTAACAAGTTTGTGACCTACAGCAGTGAGTGATAGCTACCCCAGACTTCACAAAAGGGAAGAAAAGAAGCCTTATTTATAACTACAAAGGAAAGAGGTGATTTTAAGAGAAAGAAAGAAAGAAAGAAAGAAAGAAAGAAAGAAAGAAAGAAAGAAAGAAAGAAAGAAAGAAAGAAAGAAAGAAAGAAAGAAAGAAAGAAAGAAAGAAAGAAGGAAGGAAGGAAGGAAGGAAGGATCTCCTTTGCATTTTGAGGGATTTTTTCTATTTATACAAAGACATAAGTTATAAATAGAACCACAATATCAATACCATTATTATATTCCTGCATTAAAAGGAAAAAAAGATGCAAATAAGATGGTACAGTGCAGGGAGACAGCTAGAAACTTGTTGCATAATATATGCAAATATCATTTTAGAAAAGAAAAAGTTCCTTTGTAAATAACAGCACCAAAATATTAGAAAATATTTTTAATCTGTTCAGCCTGTAATTCAAATTGCTAAATAATTTTTAAAGTAAATCCTGACGTGGGCAAAGGGAACATGGACCTGCTAAGTTCATTGGATGTCCTCTTAGCAATTATAAAAGTGTTCATAACAGATGGGAGATCTAGTGACAACTGTGTCAAAATGCTGCTGTAACTATGCAGCAGGTTGAAGAAAACCCCTAAATTTGGGGCTGTGGAGAAGACTTTAAATCAGGTTGCCTCAAAGGGTAAAATCCATTGCCCTTTCAGAGTGCTCCTGGAAATGGAGGAGACGGGTGGGCGAAATCTTTGGTTGTTCTGGGAGGGAGCCTTAGCAACTCCTTCCCCGGCATGCTGATCTCTGCCTCTAGGCCCAGGAGATGGTGAATGATTTAGATGGTCACGCGTCTGATCAGTGACATCAGCGGAGGGTCTTTCTGTATCTCTTCCTACATTGTTAATCCTCAGAGTGGAAAGCTTCCAATTGTCTTCCTTGTCTTCCTTTGTTTTGTTTATATTAATTCTGAAAAGCAAAAAATATCAAAGTTAGTTTATGAAATTTAATCCTGTTTTAGACCTGCTGCCATGTAGGCTAGAAAGGAGTTTGTGGTGGGTTGACAATGGCTGGAGGCCGGATGCCCACCAAAGCTGCTCTACCACTCAGCTGGACAGGGGAGAGAAGGTATGATGAAAAGCTCATAGTTCGAGATAAGGACAGGGAGAGATTGTTCAGCTACGGTCATGGGCAAAACAGATACAACATAAAAAATAAATCTAATTTATTACCAAGCAAATTACAGTACAATAATGAGAAATCAAATCCTAACACCTCCCCCACACCTTCCCTCTTCTCAGACTCCAATTTCTTCCTGATTTCTCACCCTCCTTCTCCTCAGTGGCACAGGGGGATGTAGAATGTGGGTTGGGTTAAGTTCATCTCATATTGTCTTTGCCTCTTCTTCCTCTTCAGGGGAACTCCTTGTACTCTTCCCTTGCTCCAGCACGGGGTCCCTCTCATAGGAGACAGTCCTCTACAAACTTCTCCAATGTAAGTCCTTCTCACAGGTTGCAGTTCTCCACAAACTGCCCCAGCGTGGGTTCCTTCCATGGGGTGCAGACCTTCAGAAACACACTGCTTCATCATGGGTCTCCCATGTACTCCCAAGTCCTGCCAGGAAATCTGCTCCAACTTGGGTCTCTCTCTCCATGGTCCTGCTAGGAACTTGTGCTCCAGCACAAGCTTCCCAAGGGGTCTCAGCTTCCTTCAGGTGTCTCCACATGCTCCAGTGGGAGGTCCTCCATGGGCTGCAGGTAGAATCTCAACTCTCCATCGTCTTCCCTAGTCTGCAGAGGGACAGCTTGCTTCACCATGGTCTTCACCATAGGCTGCAGGGGAATTTCTGTTCTGGTGCTTGGAGCGCCGCCTCCACCTCCTTCTTCACTGACCTGGGTGTCTGTTTCTTGCATGTTCTCACTGTGCTCTCTCACTGCAAAAGCTGATGCTGGGGTTTGTTTTTCCCCTTCTTAGCTCTGTTACCCCAGAGGTGCTACCACTGTTGCTGATGGGCTCAGCCTTGGCCAGCAGCACGTCTCTCTCAGAGCTGTCTGGTATTGGCCGTGTCTGACCAAGGGGAAGCTTCTGACAGCTTCTTATAGAAGCCACACCTGTAGCCCACCCCCACTACAAGACATTGCCACACAAGCCCAACAAGAGTTGTATGCTCTATGATGCCTCGGTTTTTTTTTTTTTTTTTTGTCCAGTTATTGCTTCTATTACCATGAGTCCTTACTGGAGTGAGCTGTGGGACACCAACACTTCTGTTGTGCAAATCCTGTAGTGTACTGCTAGTCCTGTATGGCCCATAAGTGCTCTGAGGGACTTCTGAAGTCAGTTGATAGATGGGGGTATTTGTAATGGAGCTAGTTATGTACCTCCAGAGGGTGTTCTTTCCCATGAGATGGTATTTAGTTGTCAACCAATTTTGTTTTTATGAAATTACAAATTCTTTAAACTGCATATTTCAACATTTTCTAGATCAAAATTTTTGTTTTTCTGGTTTGGAGTACTTGAGATTATCAAAAGAAAACATTTGTCTGACCTTCCCCTTCCTTCTATCCCCATGACTACGTATGTGCAAACCTTCTTAGGATTTTGGTTTCTTGTTTCTTTGGGAAGGGCAAGATTTTGGACCCTTTGGGCAGAGGAGAGGAAGGCTGCTGAGACTGGCTGTCACACTCAGTGGTGCCATTGCAAGGGTTCAGGCACATCAGAGAGGTGAAGAGTACATTATCCTGGCTGCCTTCTGGTCCCTGAGTGGGGCTCTGGCATGTGGCAGCAAAGAAGTCAGTTGCTAAAGCCCCTTCCCAGAGCAGAATGCTCTGTATGCACAGCAAAGCCTTTTTACTTGCGCTTTCCTTGGGTGGTGTGGGGTTTGTCTCTATGTTGTGATGGGTTTCGTGCTTCCAGGGACTGCTTGGTTTCAGAGCAAGCCATGAACTTAGAGCACCGATTGCATTAATTGTTTTCACGCCAGCATATTTCCATTGTGTCTGCCATTATAGTTGTGTAATGTTTCTTCTCTCTCTTCTTTCACGGCTTTCTTTTGCCATGACAGGCTCAGTCAGATTCCCTCATTCACATCTGCTAATGTGAGGGCTGAATAGAATAAATCTATGCAATGATGGCTTCAGGAAAGAAG
>VXBZ01000024.1:479783-497158 GCA_013399135.1 Heliornis fulica
GACAGGCCAGGGCCGGAGGGTTCTATTTAAAAAAAAAAAAAAAATTCTACTTAATAAGTGGGATTTCAATAGACAATTTCAGATAGTTTATCCAAAGCAAGATGCTTATGGTATGAATGCTAACAGGTCCCCAAATCCAAAAGTCTTATATACCTTCCCAGTCCTTTTTTTTCCCAACTTAAAAGTCACCCAAGCGAAGGAATAGACAATGCCCAGATTACTTTATTTGGCTTCGCCAGGTTTGCCAGAAGAGGAGAGTGCTGCCAAGCTCCTCAAGACAAGCTATGCTGGGTGCTTGCCCTTGTGCCAGTGTGAAGACAAAAAATAATCAGGAGCCTTGAAAAGAAGCTGGTGCAGCACATGGCTCTTTCCCACTCCTCACAAATGATGGCTGTTGTGCTCGTTAACCTCTTCTGGGGCTCAGTTAGCTCACGCTGTGCAGCAGCGGAGAGCTGAATGAAATAAAAGGCTCGCAGGACCCATAGAAACACCATAACTCCTTCATTCCCAACGCGCACGCAAAGGCCGCCTTCCTCGCAGAATACCAAGTGCCTCTCGTCAAACTCTTAATAAGTCAATCCTGGCTCCATGTGGCAGTGACAGCTCAGATTCCAGCACAGGCGTGTGGGGCCAAGCTCGGCTCCTGATTTACCCCACCAACTTTGGCAAGACACCTCGGGCTCGTGCTTGGTTTTGCTCTGATGACACGCTCCAACGAGGGCGTTTGCTTGCTGGGTCTTCCACAGACACGGGTTCAGCTTAGTTAGACCAGCCCCATCTCTGTGTGTAGGCTAGTCCTGCTCAGATCCTTAGCAGGGAGCTAAAAGGAGACACGTAACGAGCCTTTAACACATGAGATCATTAAATAATTGTAACTCCATAACATCACTTATAAAAAAAAGAGATTTCTTTTTTATCCGAGTGGCTGCAGTTCTGATAAATGAAAGAGAATCTCCTCTTTGTGGTTATAAATGAACAAAGAGGACTGTGCAAGCTGATCCAAAGCCCACAGAAATGAAAGGAAAACTAAAGACTTCAAGGCACTTCAAATGTAGGCTCTTCTAACTAGTAGCCTTTGATTTTTAAGGATTTTTATCTCAAACTAGAGAGGAAAAAGCTACTGTTTAAAATGAACTATGAGCTGTTGAATGGCATGATAAACTCCCATGTGAGGCTGCAGAAGGAATGTGTGCCACAAACAGAGTAAGATATGAGACCCACAATTTAAAAGGGAAGAAAAACTGAAACAAAGCATGAAGCTAATTAGAAAAAAAAATCAGAAAATGGAACAAGGAAAATATCTAAATAAACCTCTCTGTGGTGGCTTGAATGAAAAAAGGGAAACATTTTACATGATAACTAAATGTATTCCATTCACACTTTTCACCTGAATTTCAACATCAGGGGAGGAGGAGGAAAAAAAAAGGGAAAGAAAATGGCACTGCAATAAAACATATTTAAACATGTGAAATAACTTTAGTTCTGTATTATTTATTGCACTGCCTTGTGACCTCAAAATACAGTACTATCCAGTGATTCTTAGATGTCAGTTAGTGCAGAACAGAGAGCTGCTTTCTAAACCTTGTCAGTGTGTTGCATTTCTGGATGATGCACTATTTCTGGATTCACTCTTTTTTTTTTTTTTTGCATGTTCTTCAGGTTCAAAAGACCATTGACACTGACTTCTGTGAGTTTTTCAGATGGTGTCCATTCTGCTGAGTCAACAATGATCTTGTTTTTTGCTGTTGGAGACTGAAGGAACTGTTCCCCTGATGCCTTGGTTAAGATGAGAAAGCTCTCTAGGCTCACCATGCTGTGAAAAATGGAGCAGATCAGGAATTTTTATAATGGCAGTTTTCAATTTGAAAGGTATGTCAAATCCACTATTTTCATAATCCTGCTTATCATGGCAGGAAATTACATCAGAGAGCTTTTAAATTGTCTGATGCTCCCTCAGAGAGTACTGTTTAATTAAATTTATTTTTGTTTCATTTCAGTTTTAATCCATGAAATTATGAGTGTTAGTCTAATGGTGGTATGTGGAAACCAGAAAATGAAGCCTAGTTAGGAGAAGCAACAGCAAAATGATATGAGTGTTTCTAAAGGACAGAAAGTGTGTGGTCTTCATTCAGATTTCAAACTGGTTTGACCCCATGTCATCCTATTGGCTTTAGTTATTGTCCTGATTTATGTTAGCGCAGACAAGAGTGGGATTAGATATAAGTGTGGTAGTCCATTGTTTAGAAGAAACATGTTTGATTTCCATACATTTATCCAGAGAAGTTGACTAGAACTGTTATTTCAAAAAGCCTTCTTTTTTTTTTTTTTACAAGAAAATAAAGTATAGAACCATCTGTATGCAGAATTTAGAATTAGAGATTGAAAAATTAAAGAAAAAACATAGTTCTAGATCATTAACAAATAATTTTTAGACTTTTTTAGTCTCCATATTTCATTAATTAACATGCATGAGAAGATGATCTACAGATCTCATCGGCTGCAAATGCTGTGATTAAACTTGTGATAAGTTGCACCCAATTAACCAAAAATGATTTTAAAAGTGCTGTATGCTTTTTCATGTGTACCTAACTTAGCAGAACATTGCACTGTCACTAAAGCCCACCTGACTATGCTTATTCTTCTGAAGAGCAGCTTTTTGAAAAGAGAACAATTTATTGCTTGCAAGTGGAATGTAAAATAAGGCTGGTTTAGCTTGCCTGATTTTTTTAGTTTTTACATGTCTAGGAAAATTTGTGTCCTCGCGTCCATCCTCACTTGCATACCACCCCATTGGCATGGGAACTGGGTAGAGCCTGCTGAGTGTAGAATACAGTCCCTCATGTAAAGTTTAATATGTCTTAAAATCAGAAGTAAATATGAATAATATATGTCACATATTTATAACCTAAGCTGATGACAGCAAATTGAGAACACTTAGATGTACGTGGCACTGGCTAACATGAAGAGCCCATGGTAGCCTGGTAGCATGTCAGTAATGTGTTGGAATATAAAGACTGGCATGCAGTTGGAGAAGACTTCTCTTTAGAAGGCAAACAGGGCTAGACAAATATTTTTGCATATCATTAAATTATTTCTGTTAATTGAACATTCTGGAGTCTGATGTGGTGACCCTCTGATGTCCTCTGGTTTAAATCTATTGAATTTTAGTGGTAGTAAAATGGGGATGAGAGACTCTAGATTAGAAGTTTCCTCCTTCGTGTTCTTGCTGCCTCCTTATCTCCTTCTGGGCGGCATTTCTGCAAGGTCTCTTCCAAAAGATGCTGTTATGTGGATTCAGGCCACTCTGATAACTGTCCTCAACCAGGGACACAGAGAAGTGAAAAGACACAAGGGAGGAGACAGTTGGGGAAGGTGGATGGACTGGAAGGAGTGAAGGAGTGAAATAGAGAGGAGGAAGTTTCCCAAATAACATGTGATAGGACAAGAGTAAACAGCCTCAAGTTATGCAAGGACAGGTTTAGTTTAGGAAAAATATCTTCACTGAGAGGCTTATCCATTTGAAGCAGGCTGTGCAGGAAAATGGTTGCGGCACCATCCCTTGAGGTACTGAAAAGATATGTAGACATGGCACGTAGGGACATGGTTTATTCATGGACTTGGCAGTGTTACATTTGTGGTTGGGCTCAATGCTCTTAAAGGTCATTTCCAACATATATGATTCTGTGATTCTATATATTGGCTTGAGGCTAGATTTTGTGACCTTCAACTCATGACGTGGTCTCTGAGAACAAACCTTTGTGGAGTCCTGCTCACAGACTGACATGAGACAGTGAGGAAAGAATGTTTTATGCTTTTTGCTCTCTCACATTCAGCATTTCACCCATAAAATTTTATTAGACAAATTGTACATGATACTGTCTCAAAGATATGGCTCCTCAAATAATTGTACTTTTGTCTCTGGGATTTATACTTTTGTTCCTAATTTTGTGTGAGCTGTTTTAAAATGTCACATCAAATTATGCTGGGAAACAGTGATGTTGTGAAAAAGATGGGTAAGAGTCTAGTTTATCACTGAAACCAAATAACTGTCAGCATTCTCTTGAAGTATATGTGTTACATATCTTTTAATTGAAGGATGATTGGTTTGCAGCAGAATCACAGAATCACATAATTGTCTGGGTTGGAAGGGACCCCAAATATCATTGAGTTCCAAACCCCCTGCCACAGGCAGGGCTACCAACCTCCAGGCCTGGATCTAGACAAGGTTGCCCAGGGACCCATCCAACCTGGGCTTGAACACCTCCAAGGTTGGGGTACCCACCACTTCTCTGGGCAGCCTGTTCCAGCACCTCACCACTCTCTCCAAGAGGAACTTCCCCCTAAGGTTGAACCTAAACCTTACCCCCGCTAGCATTCTCCCTTGTCCTACCACTATCTACCCTTGTAAAAATTTGATTTCCCTCCTGTCTATATGCTCCCTTTAAGTACTGGAAGGCTGCAATGAGGTTTTCCCGCAGCCTTCTCTTCTCCAGGCTAAACAAATCCAGCTCCCTCAGACTATCCTCATAGAGGAGGTGTTTCGGCCCTCTAGTCCTCTTTGTGACCCTCCTCTGAACCCTCTCCAACAGCTGCACATCTTTCTTGAACTGGGGACCCCAGATCTGGATGCAGTACTCCAGATGGGGCCTCACAAAGTACAGAGGGACAATCACCTGCCTGTCCCTGCTGGCCACCCCTGTCCTGATGGAGCCCAAGATGCCATTGGCCTTCTGAGCTGCAAGAGCACACTGCTGGCTCATGTTATTTTTCTCATCTACCAGGACACTCAGGCCCTTCTCAGCAGGGCTACCCTCAAGGAGCTCTTCTCCAAGCCTGTATATATGTCTGGGATTCCTCCAGCCCAAGTGCAAGACCTTACACTTTGTGGTGTTAAACCTCATGAGGTTCACCTGGGCCCACCTTTCCAATCTGTCCAGATCCCTCTGGATGGCTTCCTCTCCGTCTATTGTGAAACTTCACCACTCAGCTTGGTGTCATCAGCAAACTTGCTGAGGGTGCACTCAATTCCACCATCTGTGTCATTGATAAAGATTTTAAAGAACACCAGTCCTAAGACAGAGCCCTGGGGGACACTGCTTGTTACTGGCCTCCACCTGGAGATGGAGCCATTGACCACCACCCTTTGTTTGTGTCCTTTTAACCAATTCCTTATCCACTGGGTGGTCCACCTGTCAATCCACATCGCCAATTTAGAGATAAGGATGTGGTGGGGGACCATGTCAAAGGCCTTGCACAAGTCCAGGTAGATGACATCAGTCGCCTTCCCTTTTTCCACTGATGCTGTTACTCCATCATAGAAAGTCACCAGATTGGTGAGGCACACCCTTCCCTTGGTGAAGCCATGCTGGCTGTTGTTAATCACACACTCATCCCTCATGTACTCTAACATGACATCCAGGAGGATCTGTTCCTTGGTCTTCCCAGGGTCAGAGGTGAGGCTCACCAGCCTGTAGTTCCCTGGGTCCTCCTTGCTCCATTTCTTATAAATAGGAGTTATGTGAGCTTTTTCCAGTCCCTGGGGAGCTTGCCTGACAGCCATGACTTTTCAGTTATGATGGAGAGCAGCTCGGCAACCACATCAACCAGCCCCTTCAGGACCCTAGGATGCAGGTCATCCAACCCCATAGACTTGTAGACATTCAGTCTCATGAGTAGGTCTCGAACTTGCTCTGCCCTTACAGCGTGTGTGTGTGTGTGTGGTGGATTTACTCCCCCAGTTCCCATCTAGAGGTTCAGGCGTGCAAGGTTCAGGGACTTCAGAAATATGAGAATCCCAGCTTCCAGTGAAGAACTCATTCAGTACCTCAGTCTTCTCCACATCTGATGCAGCCAACTCTCCTTTCTCATTTACCAGAGGGGGTACGCTCTCATTGGCCTGTCTCTTCATGCTCACTGGAANTAGGTCTCGAACTTGCTCTGCCCTTACAGCGTGTGTGTGTGTGTGTGGTGGATTTACTCCCCCAGTTCCCATCTAGAGGTTCAGGCGTGCAAGGTTCAGGGACTTCAGAAATATGAGAATCCCAGCTTCCAGTGAAGAACTCATTCAGTACCTCAGTCTTCTCCACATCTGATGCAGCCAACTCTCCTTTCTCATTTACCAGAGGGGGTACGCTCTCATTGGCCTGTCTCTTCATGCTCACTGGAAAGCAAAGAGGGCATTTACAAAAGATCTTTAAAACCTCTTGAATTTTTTTTTCTAAAAGACTAGAAGTAGAGGTTTAAGAAGTAGGTGGATTAGAAGCCTTGTTTATATGTTGTTTAGTGTGGATACATGTCCACATAGTGTTTAATGTAAAGAAATGTTATGAATGCTCCTGTGGACACAGAGCTGAGCTACCTCACAGCTCACTGCAGTGATTAATGTAACTGGACCAAACACCTCATTGTAATTGTACCAGTGTAGTCTCAGTGTGACGAAGGAAATGAGAATTTATCCAACTTCTGTGTGAACTTTGGAGCTTGCATTGTGTTTTGTGCTGCTGAAGCCCAGGTGATTTTATCACCTGAAGCACAAGTTATCCGCAAACTCTGTGGCCACCTGCAATCATTGTCTGCAGGGTAGAAATCACATCACTCTCAATCACTGAGCTTGAATTTGATGTTGGTAATGAAGTTTCCTAGGGATGGTTTCCCTCTCTGTTAAGAAGGAAGGTTGGCCTCAGAATGCCTACTGTGGTAAGGGAGGGTGATGTATGGATTTCCTGGTACTTTGGGGTCCTTTGAGCACACTGGGTTTTGGAAAAAAAAGTAGATGTTACATTGATTGTGTGCCTGAACTGAGAACTCACAAAAAATAGGGATTCTGCAGGTGCAGTGACTTTCCCAAATACCTCAGTGTGCCAGGAATAAAAGTGATTAAGAAAATAACAATTAAATGCTCTGTCTCTGATGAAATTCTCCAGAAATATGGTAAGCCTTAAGTGGTGCACCACATCGTGCTTGTAAGCAGTGTGTGCTTCAAAGAATCACTAGGTTGGAAAAGACCTTTAAGGTCATCAAGTCCAACTGTACCTGTCCTCTCCTAAACCATATCTCTAAGCACCTCATATACCCGTCTGTTAAATACCTCCAGGGATGGAGACTCAGCCACCTCCCTGGGCAGCCTGTGCCACAGCCCAACAACTCTTTCAGTGAAGAACCTTTTCCTGACATCCACTCTGAACCTGCCCTGGCACAGCTTGAGGCCATCTCCCCTTGTCCTATCACCTGTCACTTGGCAGAAGAGACCATCCCTCACCTCTCTACAACCTCCTTTCAGGTCACTGTTGGTAGTGATAAGGTCTCCCCTCAGCCTCCAGGATCTCAATGTCCTTCTTGTAGTGAGGGGCCCAGAACTGGCCACAGTACTCAAGGTGCAACCTCAGTCATCACTCAACCAATGCCCGGAGGTCCTTCTCCACCTGACAGCTCTCTAGCCACCCATTCCCAAGCCTGTAGCGCTGCCTGGGGTTGTTATGTCCCAGGTTCAGGACTCTGCACTTGGCTTTATTGAAAAATACTATTGAAAATAATATTGAAAAATTACTGCTTCTGAGGACTATCACACTAAGTCCAGAAGAAACCAAAATGAAATATGAAGCATTTTTCAGTGAGCTGTGGTTAAATGTCTCATCTTTGTGGGACACAACTAATTTTCTGAGGGTTGTACCCTGACTGCAACCCAGAATTGAATGCCCCACATCATTGAACAGCTTGGAAATAATCCCAACAGCACATCTAGACCCTACTAATCCATAGAAATTATTCTATCCAGAATTAAGTTTATATCAAAGGGTCAACACTTCCCTGAAATGTGGTTGTGTTGGATTTACAGTCAGTATAGCAGGAAAAAAAAAAAAAAAAAAGGAAAGAAAGGCTGATATCTTTGGTGCCCAAAGAAGGTAAACCCTGCATAGCTGGCAAAACCAGAATGTCCAGCATGGGTGGAAAGGTACAAAAGTTGGGGTAGATGGGGACAGCAGCAGAACCCTGCACCCAGGAAAAGTGAGGGCAGTGCAGGTGCCCACTGCCACCACTCCCATGGATACTGTCCTGGCAGGTAACACACTGCTCACTGGTTAGTGGGAGGACCTCAGTGCAAAACCAGCGTGTTGCTGGAGGCAGGACTTTGGCTGATAAATTTTACACCTTTACAAAAGGAAGAGGTTAAATCAAAGCTCCTTCTGATTAAAAGAAGATTGAAAATACCTATCGAGTCTGCTTGCTGCATGATTCCCACAACAATATGGTAAGTAGTGTCTGCTATGAAGAATTACTGGGTTATGTATGCTAATTAGGGCTCTGATAGACATTATCTATTTATCTGTCTATCAGCATTCTGATTACCATTCATATTTCTTCATGAAGGAAAGCACTGAAAATACCTTGAGTCATTTCTTTTTTTCCTGCTGTCAACTGTCTGAGAAGAGAGAGGAAACCATTGCCGTGGATGCTTGCCTGGCTCCTGGGTGCTTCTGCCCAACTTCCCCGCTTTCTAACTACTCCTAACAACATAATGGGTTTGTTTTTCTCCTCTGCCATGTTCACAAATATTTCCATCAGCGGAGGAATCAAGCACAGCACTTACTTCAGTCTGGTTGTGATAAGTGGTAGGTGGGCACCCTGACAGAAAGTTGCTCTGAGACATTGCTGTGGGCAGAAAAAAAGGCAAAATAAATCTGTAGTGCTTAGAAAATGATGGATTTAATTACAAATCAGCTGTTTATGAGAGAGATACCAGTGTAGGTATACCTATTGCCATCTTTGTTTTGATCTTTGATTCTGAGATGCAAAGAGAAGGTAGTCACAGATTTCATCAAATGGCAGGGATTGGAAGGGAGCTCTGGAGATCACAGAATAACAGAATCACGGAACCTCTGAAGATCATCTAGTCCAACCCCCCCACCAAAGCAGAATCACCTACAACAGGTTGCACAGGGTCATATCCAGGCAGGTTTTGAATCTTTCCAGAGAAGGAGAATCCACAGCCTCTCTGGGCAGCCTGTCCCAGTGTTCTGTCAACCTCACAGGGGTTTTTCCACATATTGAGATGGAACTTCCTGTGTTGGCCCTTGCCCTCAGAGATTGAGAAAGTTTACTTGTACTAAGAACAAAAGAAGAGGTGGGGAAAATTATGACCATTCCATTTTTTGTTATTTTTTGTGAGTGCTACTTTATAGGAAGCCTTCCCCTTTAAAAGAAAGGTTCCCTTGCCATTAGATTATTTTCCACTTCACTGTAAATATATCTTATAGCAAAGAAAAGTTAAATGGGCTTTTGCTAGTTCTGTGGCATTTGTAACAATGCAGAGAAGAATAAAAAGCTCGTACAGTGAGCAGAAAAAGGATAGGTGGAAGAAACTGCAAAGATGAATGATATATAAAGTGGTAGGAAGAAACAGTTAATGGAAGAGGCAAAGACTCTGTCTGAAGTTAAACCCTAGATAAACTGAGCCAAAAGACAAATCCTGCAAATGTAAATATGTTTATCAACTTGCATTTCTGAAGGATGCACTGTGTGGATTCCTGTTTTCCATTATACTTTGTCTGTCTTGAAAAGGCTACTGCTATTTTTCCTGCTAGTATTGATCAATGCAATGGAAAGCCTTTTTTTTCAAATAAGATCATTTATTAGAGAATTAACAAAAAAAATATTAGTTAATGAAGCAGTAGAGCTGTTATCAAGCCTGTGACTGTGGGAGGGAGGAGAACAACACAAAGGGCCATGCTAAGAGGCTGCAGTAACAAGGTAACAGCCGTGTATTTAGCTGTCTAGAATTTGCTTTTAACAAAATGTATCATAAAGGAGAAAAACTCAACCCGTTCTCTGGTAAAGGTCAGTGTTTGTTTGCTATCCTGGTTTTGCCCTTCTCCCGTGACAAAATGAGCACTACATACTACGTCACTATAACTGTCACTACCCATGGCAAGCTCCTGAACCAAAATGCTGTGACTCAAGGGACTTTGAAATGAATCTTCTGGCTTCCTCCACAGGAAGCCACCCAACCAGCCCTTCAGGACTTGTGTTAAAATGTAGATCCCTAATTGTGATTTCACCTACATGCTCACCTGTATTTATATTCCTCCTCTGTAAATGGAGGGCAGGTGGTACCTGATGGTTCCTAGAAGAAAGCAGCGTTCATCCTAGCATTCATTGCATACATAGCTTCTCTTTAGCGTTTGTTCCTCTCCCCTCACTGGACAAGTTTTTTAAAGCAGCTTAGAAATGTAGGGACCTAAATCTCAGAGAAATTACTGAAATTGTCATTTTTTAAAATACTTTGTTGGTTTTGAAAATGGAACACAGGACATAGAAGACATGCTTGTATCAACTTCACCCCTACATCTCCAGAGATTACTTTTGCAGGTACTGTGAGCCAACTGGGGTCCCTCTCTACTTCTCTTCTAAACAGGAAAAACAAGAGAAACTATCAAATGAATCTACAGAGTCCTGGAATGCACTGAGTGCTGAGGGTGTTTTGATGTCTCTAAAATCTTTAGTGTTGCAGTCCCCATCCATTCTCACACACATGCACGTAGACACACGCACAGGCAAGCACTATGAATTGGGCTTGTCTGTTTTCCCCCTAAACAATGAGCTAAGACACAGGAATTTTAAAAATAAAGGGGCTGACTGACAGTATAAAGCTTTGGGTTCCTTGCATCGCAAATACAGCGTATTTGTCAGTTCATAATAAATCATTTCATTGTCACGTAACAGACAGCATGAAGAACGTTAGTCTACATAAACATCCAATTTGCCTACTTGTAATGAAAATGCTGTTCTCTGGGAACGCTGCTGCAGCGTTTTACATGCTCTCTTGCTCACATGCTCGTGTTATGTGAAAGGATGCTGTTCTCATAACTGAAAAATATCACTGGAGACTAGGCAGTTTTATTAAAAGTATGTCTCCTGCTGGCAGTTTACATGTTTTGACAACCTCTTGGAAAGCAGCGATAATCAACTTGAGGCCACGCTGCGTATGGCCTCAGTGATGCATGGCAGGAGCGGCGGAGGCCCAGCTCCGCATCCCGCCCCCACTCGCCCCCAGTGTGCTGGAGTGGAATACCAAGTGCAGCTCCGCATTCATTACCACCTAATTATCTGGCTCAATGTCTTTCAAAGTAATTTTTCCTCATCACTAAACTCGGTCCAAATATTTTTATTTACCTGTGCTGAGAGATTTTTCATATTTGAAAGAATTTCATGTCATCCCATCCCATCTTTGCATGCTTGTGGCTCCAGTCTGAGCCGAGGCTGTACCTGAGGTATTAGATCTGTGTTATCTGGGGACACCAGGGAGCTCTACTTTCTGCTTGCCAACCGTGGGTAATTTTGCAAAAAGGAGGGTAGATTCTGAGGTCCCGTCTCCATATCCTTGTACAATTTGAGCCATTGTGTACATAAAATTATTTCCCTAAAATTAATTAGATTGAATCCTGAGTCACAGAGTAAAGTTGGTAAGAGGGTGACAGCACTGGTCCCTATCTGGGTGACCTATCCTAGGGAACTGTAGCTTAGATTCCAAATGGTCTTCTAAATGTGTAGGCTGTTATCCTTCCAGGGCTTAATTCATCAGAAAATTTTCTTAGTTCATATGGTTCCTTTGAGTGCGAATGAGGATATAGCACAGAATGTTTGTGTGTTGTGGTTGTTGGATAAAATGAAATTTGGATGTGTTTCATGGATTTACTACTGATTTTATAGATATTTATACAGAATTTATGAACCGTGAACTTCAAAGAGATAATAGTGTAGGGGATGGAAACAGTTTTGAGAATAAGGATAACCCACACAGCATGAATTTCACAGGACTGTACCTGTGATGAAGGAAAATATTTTCTTTATTATTGTAACCTGTAGTTTCAGAACAGTGGCAGTACAGCACTGGTATATTTTGGCTTTTGAATATTACTCGATTCTCACCTACATGTGAACATGGTGGACAGTGCTGGGTCAGTGCATCAGTAGAAAAATAGGGATGTAATCTTAACATAATGTATACTGTTTGGAAAGCAGGTGAAAATATAAGTGCGCCAAATACATCCCTGAAATGTGTTGTTTGGTGTTTTTTCTTGGGAACTCTAAATGACACGTTCCTATGTGATCTAGTCTAGATGATCCTGCTTGGACAGGGGAGTTGGAATGGATGATCTTTTGAGGTGTCTTCCAGCTCCTAATATTCTGTGATATAATTGATATCTTGGATGGCAGAAGATTGGAAAACATTGAGGATGGATAGGAAAGTTTCATCTGTGTGGAGACTAGTTATCACAACCTACTATAAAGGTGGTATTTTTCAAATTCAGATGCATTTAAAAATGGATTTTTTTGAAGTATGTCCTTATCCAGGCTCCATTTAATAAAGTTATGAAGTAAAACTTCTGATAAATATGAGAAATCTATACATTTCCAGAAGGAAATAGGGGATAATTCCTGCTTGAATAGCTTGTGCTATCAGCAGGATGTCCTGCTGATGCTTGTGACAGGACAAGAGGCAAGGGGTACAAACTGAAATACATTAATTTCTGTCTGAACAGAAGAAAACACTTTTTCTGCGTGCGTGCATGTTGGACAGTGTGCTCTCAAAAGGTCTCTTCCAGCTTTGCTTTGGGAATTCTATGATGACTTCACATTGAAGCAGTGAGTTAGCAAATTGATTATGAGACCAGCAGGGAAATTTCTGTCAGGATAGTTTCCTAAGCAAGTAGTCAGGATCTACAAAATCAAAGTTATCTGATGAAGAAAATGTGTTTATTAAAACTGTTCGGTGTTGTGACATGCAACTTTAAAGGGATTATTTCACTTTGAATTGTTTAACCAAGAGAATGGTGTCTGGATTTTGGAGCTAAGGTCTACATTAAATTTTAAGTATGTTTAAGGAAAGTGGCACTCCTCAGGCTCTGAGTGCAGTGACATAATGGAGGTACCATTTCAGTCTCATCTCTTTGGAAGCACCCATCCCTAGCAGGCAGCTCAGGGGATTCCCGTGGCATGCCTGGCTGCTCTGGCTGGATCTAGATTTAGTCTTGGTTCAAAGCCTAGGAGATATAGTGTGGTTTATAAGTGATAGAGCTGTAGCTTCGTGTTAGAAAAAAACAGATTTTTTCCCCTTCTCCAGAATTAATTTCTTGTTAAAGTAAGCACCTCTGTTCCTATTATTGCAGTACTTCCTGGTTGTCATTATCTCAGCTGCACGAGGGGCAGGTCTGCTGTTGAGGAACCACAAGTCTGAACGCCATTTTAAACACCTGACTGTGTTGCTAGACTTTTAAATATCACTTTCATTCTCTAGCTACTTTATCATGTCTAATTCTTGCTTCAAAATGCACAAAACCTTCAAGAGGAAAACAGGAGTTCTGAGTACAAGGTATATACACAAAGCAGGTAGACTTAAAAATCATGGCATGTTGTATCAAAAATATTTGAACTTAGTATATCAGAGTTCCTTGTCGAATGCATTAAAAAATTTGGGTTCTTTTCCACACCATCCACTTGTCAGTGCCAGTTATGGGTCTTATTCAATGTATCTGCTGCTGTATACAGCTGCCTGGGTACCATAATGCTAGGTCAGCAATTTTGTCATGGACTTTTAGAAATACTTTGAATATACTTAAATTCTGACTGGTTAGTACTGGAGAATAATGTCTTTAGGCTGCTGCTGTAGGAAATGTGGAAAGACATGCTGTTATTCCGTATGACCCTCTAGAGAGCTTGATTTAGGTGCTCTTTCCTACCTGTCCTTTTGAGGTTCAGGCTCTCCATGCTGCATGCAGGACACTCTGGTCTACAGATTGTTCTTCAGCTCTCCACATTCCTCAGCCTTGAACATGTACAATAACAGACCCAAGCAGATCTTTAATTTTAACTAATGTTATAGAAATCATGATTTCTAAGAACATTATTCTGTATCTATTGCCCAAGGTCTTTTAGTTTTTCTGTAGTTTCTGCCTTCATAGTTAATTCATATAATATTGAACCATGGTCAGTCAGGGTAATGTTATTTTCCTTAGATAGATTTACTTACAAAGGAATAATGGCACACTTTTGCCCAATCCTGCATCCCACATACAGTCCTTTCATGGTTGATCCAAACATCTCCAAATCATGCAGTTCCCTCGAGAAGTTTCTCTTTCACTGCTTTGACAAAACATCTAGTCACTAACAACTCTGATGTGAGAAATGAATCTCTGTTTATGCTATCTAATGCATGACATGTTCTTTCCTCACAATGCTGGTTTACCTCAGGGTGATGTGGTTTGCTAAGTTAGATGCCTTGTATAAATTCAAACCCACTGTATCAACACAGCCTGTGTGAAAAGTGTGAGGAACACAAGCTAAAAGTGTGTCCTGCGGTGATATTCATTCACCTGAACAGCACAGAAATGTTCACCTTGCTCTCCTTCCACAGGGTAGGTCCTGATGTTTAGAATTCCAGTGCTCTGACTGGACAAGACATTCACGGGTATCATGTCCTACTGGATGAAGTCTTCTAAATGTCTTCATGAATCTGTGCGTAAGGCAGTGAGGAAATAGTAGAAACCTTTTCTTTGTGTAAGGATGATTATTGAGTTTTGTTGTCCTGATGCTTTGCATCTTGAACTGTAAACAATGAAGTTATTGAAATATTGAAGAAAATTTGCTTTGGAGATACAAACCTCTTCCTCAGCAAGTTGGTAAAGGAGATTACAGAAGCTGTACTTTACACATTGTCATGAGATGTGTGCTTTACCTTTGTTTCTCGGTATTAGTTATCCACCTATTGATTTTAGTTTTCCTAGAAGTGATTCTTGCTATTTCTTCCACATTTACTTTATAATTGATGCAGTAACCTTTAGTTGGCTTAGAAATGCACTCTTTAAAATGCAAGATAAATCCAGAATTCAAATATTCCATACTCATTCTGTGTAGATTGCTCTGAGCTATATGGTAGGTAAAAGAATAATAATATTCTGTGCAACAAAATATCCATCTCTAAGTCTGGTTTGTCCTTATTGGTTCATGGAAATGGTGGTGTCTATTACCTGTGACACGTAAAACATGCACTACTTGTGTTCAGCACGTCAATAGAAAACATTTCTGAGATGTGAGTGGCATCCCGTGTAAAAGTGCTTCAACAGTGATTACAAGCTAACAAGGAAAAATCTTTCTTCATCTTGATGGGTCGTATGCGCTGGATGTTTTGATTTAACTGCTTGGAAAAGAATTCTGTTGTGCTTTAACAAAGTTCATTTGTAGGGTACAGTAAGTTGCAATTTTCTCACAGATTGTTTAATGAAAACATCTCATTGCTTTAGAGCTTTAAAAGCATTTAGGTTAGTTGTCCTTATTTCACCTTAGAAGGATGAATTGAGTGCTACCCTGTTTGACTTATGGGGATACTGAAGCAATGGTGACATGAGATTTGCTGAAGGTCATGTCATCTTTGAACTCACAGCATCTCTGTGCTTAAGCTGCTGGACTCCATGTAACAGGAGACAGGAGATATTTCTAAAACTGGAAACAGTTGCTTGTCTCTGCATTACAAAGCTAAAACTGAGCATAGCAATATCCAAATGCAGTTGTTTGTAATGGACGTTGCTGACAGCTTTTCTTCTGAGGCATCTGCTCCCTGATGAGTGACGTGTAAAGAGGAAAACTCTGCAAGTGTGAGAGTTTAACTTGGCTTCCTGTGCACTCCTGTTTATACACTCCTTGTCTTTGCCTGGAACTTCTGTCTGGGGTTAGAAAAGTTCAGAAAATTTGCTAATGAGAAACTCAGCAGGCCAGCAAGATTTGCCAAGGTGTTTTGTTCATTTGATTGTTAGGCAGGAGAGTGTGACATTGTCCCAAGATCCTGGTGGTGTTGACTTAGAAGTGTAGCTCCTTATGGACTCCATTTGGAATTGATTCCAAAGGGAGAAGAGCCTCAGCCCTGCTTTTGGAAGAATCTGCTTCCCAGGTGATGTTTGTAACTAAATGCCCAACCATGATCACTGTGAGCATTTGGGCTGGCTGTATTACAGCTGTAATACAGCTAGCCTGTATTAATCTAGGTGATCCTGCACAGGCAGGATCACCTAGATTAAGTCACACAGGAACATGTCCTCATTGGTCTTGAATGTCTCCAGAGGAGATTCCACAACTTGTCTGGGCAACTTGTCCCAGTTCTCTGTCACCCTTAGGTGAAAAAGTTCTTCCTTATATTCAGATGGAATGTTCCAGCTTGGACCCATTGCCCTTTGTCCTATGGTCAACACTGAGAAGAGCCTGGTTCCATCCTCCTGACACTCACCCTTAACATATTTATAGACATTAATGAGGTCACTCCTCAGGGTTGGACTAGATGATCTTTCGAGCCCCTTCCAACGCTTAACATTCTGTGATTCTGTGTGATTCTGTGACAACAACAGGAGCCCCCACTTTAACAATGATGCGGGATGAAGTAAAGTCTCTTGAGAGGTTCATGTATGTTGGAGTGCACATGTGCGAACAGGCACATATACATATATGTACATAAACCTCTATGTATGGATTTATACCTTCCCTTCCAAATGATTGAAATCATATATTGCACGAAATGGTGTGCTCATGCAGGGGTGCACCCAGCAGCAGGGAAGAGCAGGACGTATCCCCATCTTTGTGCATGTGCTGAAACCAAGGGTACTCTGCACTGACATTTTGTCTGCTCTGACAGCTTCTGAAGGATTGGTTAAGTGCTTTGGTGCTGCCCAGTCTGGGATCCAGGGAGCTGTAATTTATCTGCGCAAGTGGTTGATATTTAATATCAAATGTATTGAAAATTATTTAAAAAAAGGTCAAATAATTTTGGATCACTTGCCAAGACTCAGCACTTTATTTGCATTCACTGCTATACAACAGTTGAGGGTTCCTGCTTTTTTTCCCCCTTGCATTCAGCCTATGCAAATGCCCTCATTTTGTGGTGGCATAAAAATGACTTAACTGTATTAACACTATTTCTTCCTCCACACAGAATTTTCCTTCTGGGGGACGATGTGAGAGCTCTTGTTTGCCCTTAGTGACTCTGTGGTGATGTGCCTGGCTATGCGGGGACCCCTCCGCTGCCCTTTCCTCCCAGGGTGTCCATTGTGGCAGGCTCATTCATGCATCCCTAAATTCAGCGCGTGCAGCAAAACGCCGACTTCCAGGGCCCGGAAGGGCCTTCCTGCAACCTCCCTGCTGCCCACAAACACCGCGTTTGTTTTATGCCCTCCTCTGAAAATAGGCAAACCCTGAGGAGCCCGCCTGGCTTCCCACCTAGCTCAGGCGAGCTTCCCTCTGCCCCAGCAGTGGGGGGACACACACACAGAGCCCCTGGATGGGCCCCCCGGCCCCCTTAATCCCCCCCGCCCACACGTTGCCCAGCCAACAGGCCA
>VXBZ01000024.1:497184-507984 GCA_013399135.1 Heliornis fulica
GGGGCTCAACAATGAAACCATATTGATCATATTGCTCCTTTTCTCTTCTTCGGATTCAACTTCAGTCTTGAGGTTTCGCCGCTAATAATATCTCCCCCCCGCTCCTCCCCAACCCCCAGCTCAGGAGAGAGGAGTCTGAGCCCTCATTCTGCCCACCCAGCTCCAGCTCTGTTTCCTCCTCTGCTGAAAAGCCCTCTGCAAGCTGGGGAAATGAAAAGGTGCCCAAGTTTGCTTTTCTTTCTCTGCAGCCACCTTCCTCTAGTTCCAAGGCCTTTAACCCTGCTCACCCACCCCTCTACCCCCACCCAACCCCTCTCCTTCCTGCCCACTTTCCCATTCAGCGTGGGGGTGAGGAGGCCCTCCTACCCCCAGCCCGACCCAGGCAGGGACAGCACCCTTTGCTGCCTCTTTGTGCACTTCTCCCTTCCTCTTCGTCCTGCCCCTTAACCTTGTTTGTGTGCAGGCGTCTAGAAAATAGACTGAGAGGATGGCAAATTTTTTCCCACCTGCCCAGGCGGGGAGAGCTTTGGGGACACCCCCTCGATTTTCTGTCCTCTTTGTCCTCTCCTTTACAGGATGTGGCCACAGCACTTTCAAGTCTAGTCAAGCACATTCAAGAGAAAGCAAAAGCTGATGCATTTCAATCCCTGTCCCTGCTACACCCCCTCCTGACAGCACTCCCTTCTCCATCAGAGGAGCAGACAGAAGCATCTCAAGCCTCCCTGGGCTCATTTCTCATCCCTTCTCTTTCAGCATGCACTGGCAGAAGCACAAGAAGGAGCCTTAGTGTTTGCATTTTGCTGTTTCCATCATGTGTGTCGTCCCCGTCCCCCCTTATTTATGTATACAGATAAATAAGAGAGAAAACCTGGGCATCAGCCTGCCTGCCCCCCTCATTCCCATCCCGTTCACCGGCCTCAGCCCTGTATTCACTGCTGTGTGAAGATGCTAACACAGAGGGCCTGAGCACTCTTAGCTACTATTCACAATTTTAATACTAGCTTCATAGCTGTCACATAAATTCATTGCCAACTTCAGGCTTAGAATGACAAGAGGGAACTTAAAAAAGAAAAAGAAGGAGCATGTAAGGAAAAAGAAAAAAGAAATCATGGGGGCAGTTTGCTATGGTATCTGCACTTGTTTGCAGGTGGTTTTTGAAACCATAACTACTGTAACTCCATGCAGTGTTCTCTAAAGTAGCTCTCACATTGTGGGTTGGCTTTCTTTTTTTTTAGATCTATTACCCCAGCCCACACTTTTCTTCTTTTTTTTTTTTTTTTTTTTACAGTAGATAAAAATGCCTATAAAGGCTTCACCCCTCCCTTTTTTCTGAGTGGAGGAAAAAAAAAAGAAAAGCAAAGAAAAAGGCCTGTGAATGAATGGAAAACAATACAGGGTCACAAAGCTGTCGCAACCGATGTCATAGTGGTGCTGCTGGGCAGGCTTACAGAGGACTTCTTGTTCCTTGATTTTTATGGTGATCGGTAGAACGCATGTAGCACTTTGCGAACAGGTTTAAGACAAGTGGCAAAGAAAAGACTCCTCACAATAAACTCTTTACTACAGCATCGGTAGCATTATGCCCACAAACACCTGTGGTTTGCAAAGAGGGAGATGTAAAGGACATACACACAAAAAATATATATAAATAGAGGGCCAGACATTGTTTTCAAGTTACGCTGCATGTCGCAGTTGTGCACAACGGCGGGGTTTTTTTCTCATCTGAATCTACAGAGTTTAGAAAAGCCCCAGAAATATTACTGAATATAAATGCCAGCATTTAGAGGATACTGAGCTTGGGAGACAGAGAAACGAGATGAAAAGAGAAATGGAAAGATCAGCCTAGTAATCTGTCTGGGTATCAGTACTTCTCTGTGATGATATGGCAGGAGCTAAGACTCTATTATTCCTTTGTCTCTGAATTGGCCACCAAATCCCCACGCTTGGTGAAGCAAGGGCCTACTCTGAGGTCCAAGGAGCATCTTTATGTATACCAGCCAGCCCAAGGTGTTCCAGTATTACAGTTTAAACTTTCTTGACTGGGTACCAGAAACTACCTAAATATGAGACTGTCAAAAAATCATTTATCTCCCTCTATAATATTGGAATAAAGTAACAAAATATGATTAAGAGAACCTATAAAAATGCTCATAATCTTCACTGAGGTGAAGTAGGTGTCTCTGTACCTCACTCAGTATTTCTCATTCTAATAAGTGTATTGAGAGTCAGGTCTCAAAATCTCTTGGGGTAAACACCCCCATTCATTTCAGAACAAGCAGTTTGTTTCTTTCAAAACCTGTAACAAAGGTACTCATTTGCATCCAGGAGAGGTCTGCCCAGGGAGAAACCTCTTCTGGCTCCAGAACAGCCAAAGTTGTTCATTATTTCATAAAATTGCACTGTTGTATGAAGCAGATCTACTTACCATTTGAAAAAAAAAAGAATATAACTTCTGATTCACTAGATCCTTGGGCCATTCCTGCTTTCTGTTCCCAGCTTTTTCTTTTGGATGCAATTCCGTAGGACTTCACAACTCTCTATGTAAGTGTGGGTTTCTGTTTCTTTTCTTAACTCTGCAGTCTTAAATTTACCAAAACCTGGTTTATTTTGGTAAATTATAAAAAACCCCAACATTCTTTGTCTTGAGTAGTTATGTTGCTAAGAACTTGATTAAAAAAATCAAAACAGACTCCTCAACTGCCCCCAAACTTCATCCTACCTCTTTCAATTATCAGTATTGTGTGTGCAACTAAGTTGATTTATTGAAATATGGTATATTTGAACCAGAGAAGATTGCTGCATGTTTCACTAGGAAAGTAATCTCGTATTGTGGCTAGGGCATTAACTGAAGTTGGGGATACCCCAGTGCAGACACTCTTCTCTTGAATGACACACCTCAGTACTTGGAACTATCATGTCTTGATTCATTTGGGAATGTCTGGACTTTTTTAACGGGTATGCAAATAAAGCAAACAGAATTTCATATTACTTGAGAGTTGCATTTCTGAGGGATCCATAAAAGAAAACAAATGCTTTGGGTTATTTTGTGAAAACGTGATTCTGACTGGATGTGCTGGTGATGATGCCATAACTCCTAGACCTTAGCATGCAGCATCAGATAGACAGGGAAGTTACTGCTGTTCCCACTCTGTGTGGGCTTTACCAGAATAGAGCTGTGAACACATGGTGTTTCCTTGCAAGTTTAAAGACATTGTAGTGCCACGTGTGATCAGGGATTTTGGCAACTTTATTAAGTTACCAGTGAAACTGTGGCTCCCCAATTCCTCTTTGAAATGCTGATGTGACTACCTGTCCTTTGTGATAGTGAGGTTAAGTAACTTCAGCATGACCAGCAGTGATTTACTAGAGGGGCAATATTTTGCCTGTAAGTATTTGAGACTGATAGCTTGATTGCGTGGGGTAGATCTGCTTTGTGTATGCTTTGCTGGTTGTCACTTGAGCATGGACTGAGATTAAGATATTTTCTTTGCCTTTGGATGTGTTCCAGACACTTTTTTGGACATCCCCGTATCATTTGTCTTTCAGAAGTCAAAAGACATGTATACTATGACCTATTTTGGTCAACTTGAAGTTGATCAGACAATGGACCTCATATTCACATGGTTATTGGCTAGGACAATTACAACATAATTAATTATTGCAATTTATCACTTTTGAAATCACTAGTTTGCAGCCTGATCCAGGAATTCTTTGCAGCCTCATGTAGTTCTGTTAATACCAGTCAAGTGTGAGATCATGAGGCCAAAACCTTTCAGGATTATCCGTCTGTATACTTTGATATATAAATAGTATTACTGCAGTTGATAGGACTAGTTAGAAGTATAAAGCTGCGCATGGAAGTGATGCAACAGTGAATCTCTTATTTGCCTTTGTTCATTACAAATTGCTTGGCATAGTTTGGTGCACATACACAAATACCTTCAGACATGTAGATTTATATACATGCTTATGCACATGAACAAAATTTATCTTCTCTTCCAGCAGTGCCAAAATAGAACTTTCTTGACCATAAAGCAAAGAACAAGTCAAGGTTTTTGAAAATGGCTAAATACTATTATTTGTACTTTGCCATTTAGTTTTGTCTATATCCATACTATATGTCTGTTCATGTTTATATGTCTGTATTCATGCTTTTTTTTTTGCAGTTCTCATTGGCTCTGGGTAGTTTGCTGACCGTGGAAAGTCTATTCTATTTGAGAGAAGTACTCCTGACTCTCAGAATATACTCTTTGACCTATATCATCTATTTCTGCTTTCTCATATACACGCTATTCCTTTTATTCATGGCAAGGAAATAGATTAAAGAGATAGCAGGCATTAAGAATTTTCAGTTATATTACCAGTGAGCCTTGAAGCATCATCAAATAAGATTGTTACTTTGAGAAGGGAAAGCAGTGTGCTTGGCTCAGCAGCCTGACAGTATATACTGACTTGTTCTTAAAGGTAATTCTCCTGGGCAAGAATTACTACCACTGAGCTAAATTTATCTGAGTAAGGAGTGCAGGAGTAGATGCTATGGGGTTATCCACTACATGACTTTTGTATTCAACCAGGTTTCTGTAATAGATTTTGTAAGTAAAACAGTACCTCAACTTCCAAATGCTTCAAAAAATAGTGCTGCCACATCCCTGGTATCTGCTGCAGTCATTTGTTTCTGCACTGAGGCAGTAGTTTGGTTGTGTGAAGTAAACTGAGGGACAGGATCTCAGGTTTCGTAGTTGTTTCCTGGCTGCACAGAGTAGGGAGCCTATAAAAGAGTTGAGATTAAATCTGCATCTGAGCAAAATAAACAGGACCCATTTATTGTATGCTGAAAGAGGCAGACTGGCTATAGATTCTGGCTTTTGCATTATTGTCACCATGCTACGGACACCATGGCTGCTTCCTTTACACTGACAATTGAAAACTCCAATATTCCATACCTTAAAAATCTAGCGTTATAGTTTGTTGCATGGTTTTCCACTCACTCATGTTGCTCCTCAGTAACTTAGCAATGACCAGTCAAGATATGCACACACCATATTGTTTTACGTGTTTGACTAGAACACTGACAGATTAATAGGAAGGGTAAATAGCTACGTACTCTGTGGTGGCTCAGTGTGGGCTGGCAGGATTGACTGCTGCCAGACTTTGTTGTATTTGCACAGAGGAAGCCGCAGCAAAAGCCTGCTGGGGCAAGGTGACGTGGGTCATGGGTATTTGTTTCTCATCTCTATAGAAAACAATTGTCCTCTCAATGGAAGACAGCTTTTGGAAACTATGTGGTTCCACTAGTGGGGAAGCATTTGTACTTCCAGAGCACTATATAAAATGCAGCTACAGAGTGGCAGATGCATTAAGTGTCTGCAATACACTGCATATCATGCAGAAGCGTTTGGGTTCATACACCGATAAATTATTTTCACCTGTTTCTTTGACTTGCTCAGTTTAGAAGTAAAATGGTGTTGCTCAGATTTTCATTGATATTTGCCAGGCATTTTCGTCTTTACTCATTACTTTCAATGACATCAGTTTAACAGGAGCACAAGGCGCTGCATTTATCCATGAGATACCTACTTTGGTAATCACAGAAGATCATTATTTTAACAATTGCTAGAGTATCACCTCACAAGTTCATCTGAGACTACATCTTTACAGAATTAGATACCATAAAGACCCACAGTGACACTGAGCTTCTAAAGTGCTTATAAACTAGACAGACATCTAAAGAAGCATTATTTTTCCCCCCTAGTTTCCAATGGGAGGTGCATCTGAAAGACAGTTTTAAACAGGTCAGGTACCAGTCTGAGACCTAGAATTGGGAGCATGGCTTCTTCACCTGTGGAGATGCTGGCAGGGATTCACAGATTCCCTGGGTCTCAGTGCCTCTCTGAGATGAAAGTCCTTCTCAAGGTCATGTGGAAATATGTCACATATCTTCATGTACATTAGGATGTACATTAGGTAGTTTAGGTACTGGTGGTGGTGATAGTGTGCCAGTACAGAGTGCTTGGGACGCGGAAAAAACCTTAGGACGTTACAGTGGGTTGATTTCCAGGCTTTCCCCCTGACTCCCCTTAGAGTTACCTGAGCTCAGAGCTTGGTGCTAGCTTGGGAGTGCATCTGCACAAGCTACATCTGTGTTGCCAGGCAAACATGTTGTAATCTCCAAAGGTCACACAGAGTCCCCTGTCCAAGGCAATTTTAATCTATTTCTGAAACTTGGTTTTGTGTTTTAACCTCCCTCCTTTCCTGAGTTATCCTTGAGGATAACCAGGGTTTTGCCACGAACAGCAAAAACCCAAGGACTTCTCACTGTGTCTGACCACCACAGACTGTTGATTACACAGGTTTAGGAACTTTTATGTGTATAAAATTTGTGTCACATTCACTCATGGTATATCCTGCTGTCTATTTAGTTACTAGATATGATTTTATTCTATGTACGGGGTGGCTGCATGCAGTGTGTGAACATCAGCAGTGTAAGCATATACCTGATATAATATTGTTTTATCTCACATTCATGAGGTTCCTTTCTTTGAGGCAAAAACCAAACCCAAACAACCAAGGAATGTATGACTAACTTAACACATTTGGGAATTCATGAGACTCACTTAAAATTATCTGTGGTAGCTAGAGAAACTATCCATTGCTTATGTGTATCATTCTCAAGCACGTTGTCAGCCCATAAGAAAATCAGTGTGGGAATCAATCCCCTATTGTTAAGGTAAAGCAAATACAAGACAAAGAGCATAAACTCCAAAAGGATAGGAAAAAGGCAATTCCTGTCCTTCCTTCCTGCTGTCTGTTTTACCCCTCTGCTCCTACTTGCACTATAGCAAATAAGGTGGTCATAAAGTGTCATCATGCTGAAAGCAGATGGCATGGACAGGTTGCTGTGGGCTGAAGTGGTGTGTGACCTCGCAAAGCCTCAGTCACTCCCTGGTGAGTTTCCCTGACCAAGTACTAAATACTTCAGGGCTCCACTTTAAGTGCAAGCTGCAAAAGCTACTTTGCATTGGTCCCCTGGGTAAAAGATCATGTGTGAGGGCTGTAGACAGTAATTTGCTATTTATTCAAGTGCTAATTTGCCTCACTGTATTTGATTTGTATAGGTGTGATCTGATTTGGTGATGTGTTACAGTAACTTTGTAGAGGTTAAAATGACTGCAGAAGACCTAAAGATGCAGACTGAGCCCCAGACTGTTTTGTTTTTTGGTTTGGTTTTTTTTTTTTTTTTCTCCTCAAGTAGAATATTTGAATAGGTTAATGGCCACAATAAACCTGTGGACAGTCCAGAACCACATCATGATGTGACAGTGATTAGTTGCTGCCATTTGGTAATGGAGACAAGACTCTCTTTTTCCCTCATTTACAATGACCTCGCCAGCTGTCACTGGATCTTTTCAGCATATGCAGAGACACTGCGAGGCCTCCATGCCATGGAAGAGGGATCTGATTTTTGACCACGGTAAGTTTTACTGAAGTCAGATGTATTTGGAATATATGTATGTATGTACATATATATATATGTATATAAAAATTCAGGCAGTGCAGTCATGGAGAATTTAAATGTGCCCTAAACTTTGTCTTCCAAGGTTTCTGGGGTTCTGGTAGATGTATTGAACTTTTTTGATGGTAGCAACACAACTGTGTCGTAAAGAATCTTTACTTCTATGCCTGGTATGCTGGACTGTGAAGTGTGTAGAATCAAAAGGTAAAGAAGAAAATAAGAAACAGTGTCCAATATGAAGATGACTGTGATCCCTTTCAGACTCACACAGCTGGCAAAACAATGGAAACTGTTTAGGTTTTAATGCGTTTGGAGGCTTTTTTTACTTCCCTGTACTCAAAATGGAGACCCCACCCTGCCTGTCTCTCAGCAGCTATCGCAATACTTTCTTCCAGATGTCTCCTTCCCATTGGACAGGCTCAGGCTTCCCAGGAACAGCAGCGAGTCCTGGGCTGGAGTACCTAGCTCAGGTAGACAGCTTACCTTGGGAAAAACAAATGCACTGGTTTGCATCTTTTTTTGCCATAAGGCTTTATCCATCAACATTCACAGAGGACTTTCATGGATCTCCATGAAATTAGGGTGTAGTTTTATGTTTCCTATGAAGAGCTTTGTTAGTTGGGCCCGATGCTGGCCCACCACACAACAGTTGGCATTTTCATCCCTAGTATTTTAGTCTCTCTAGTGATACAGTTTCTGCAAGAAAAAGCTGGGCAGAAACTGCCCTGGGCAAAAAAAACATTGGCTTAAGCTTGAACATAGGAGTTACTGCTGTGACCTTAGAGCCCTAATAATTGCCTCTTTCAAAGTAGTTGCCTATGTGTGTGAAAGGAGAGATTAGATGTGAGAGAGATTAGTACGTGGCAACTGGTATGTGAACAAATACACAAGAGATCTGAGAATGTAAGGATATTTTGCTCCTTAGAGAGATCATATCCTCAGTTCCTGGGGAAACTTTTGGCTGGCTGTATCTGTACAGCATGATTAGCAGACGCTTTTCATTAGTATCCACCATATTAATGATTATACATGGTGGGATTCATCAACAGCTGTACATGTAGGATTGGTAAAGAAGGGAAATCAACATAAGTTGTATCAAATTTTACTGTTGTAATTGGATTTTCTTTCCATGTTGCCTGTTGTCCATCAACTGTTTTTAATGGACTTTATAAAATATTGCTGTTGGTTATTTCTGGAGAATCCACTGTGTTTTACATTTTTGAGGCATTTTTTTTTTTGTGTGTTTGCAGAAACAGATAATACAAGTTGGCACTGTCAAAAACATCTCTGGCATTCAGTCACTCAGTCCCTACAGAATTTAGATTAAATTGTGCAGAAAGAATGTCTTCTGGTTCATATGAGTATGTATGATGCAATCCAAAAAGTGCACAGTACAATAAAAAAATACATATTGTACATAGTACAATAAATAGAAATAAGCCGACGTGAATGTACCTTCTTTAATGACCTCACAGCCAGCATCAATGCAGACAGTGAAGATTATAACATGCTGCAGTACACGCACATAACAGCTGCTATCTATTGTGTGGTTAATAATTTAAGGCCAATGACATACCCTGATAGAGACTGACTAGCTCTGGAAGACTCCAGACAGACACTGATTACTTATGAGCAGGACTAAATCCACAATTTTAGCCTAATTAATTAATTTATTTTTCACTAATTTTCTATTTCTGTATACTCCTTGCCAGTAAGAAGAAGAATGCTAAATTGCTGGCTTACTTTCCTTTGAAAGCCTTTGCAGGAGCAGGGCACCCTGCAGTATAGTTTTGTACCACCCAGGTACTGATGGTGGAGTTGCTGTGTGGCACAGAGACTGAGTTCTAACCCAGTCAGAGAGAAAGGGGGTACAGGAGGGGGTACAAGCCTAGGGCTGGTGAGAGAGGAAGGAGGGGAATAGCAATAAGCCTGTGTAACAGGAATTAGCTCTGATCACCTGTGTGGTTTGGAGGTTTCAAAATTGGGAAAGATGTATCACATTTGAGAACAAGTTTGGTATCTCCAATGATGTGGGTAGTTAAACCCCACAGGACTCGGTTCTGTTGCCTTTCCTAATTTTACTGCCGGATTAGTCCATCTTCCATGGTAGTAAAAACCAAAAGGGCGACGGAACATCTGGAGTTCCCTTCAAATATATGACAGAAAGACCTCTAAAATGAACTGTACCTAAATGTTTCAACAACTAATCCTACAATTAAGAGAAATTGAGAATCCCAGAGCAGAATGCATGGAGAATAACAAAAGGTACGTTAGTAAACCTGTCAGATAAGAAAGCCTTGCAATGTGGAAGAATGTTCTCCCTGGAACATGAGGGTTTTGGCAGTCTTGTCACCCTTCTGCATTGTTGGGAAATGTACGTATGGCCTCATGTGCCAGCCTGGACTTCTGGATCTCTGTCACAGCCATTGAGCCCCAATGGCAGGAAGCATGTCCCTTCTCATTCATACACATGGCTGCTGCTTTGTGAGCTTGTCCTCTTTCCATAACTTATAGTGCCACTAGCTCTGGGTTTCATGTAAACAATCCTCGAGTCATTACCCAACCCCTTCTGTCAATACGTTGGTAAATGCTGACAGCAAAAACCACTTGTTACTGGAGCCCAAGTTCTTTGAAGGCTAGAAGTAGCCTCAATATTCTCCTACAGAGCAAACATTATTGATAGCTTTCTGCCACAGCACTTTGAACAAAGTCCTGGAACAAAATCAAGATCTGTTAAAGTGGTTAGGTTACTCTTGTTTTCAGTTCAGGAGATATTTTTGGGAGCTTTTATTTCTTGCAATATGCCCCTAAGCATGAGAGGCAGGATAGACAGTTGTTCTGGAGGCCCTGCTTACCACCCTGCCACTTACTGCTGCAGAGCTTCCCTCATCTGCAAGTAGGGTGGAGAAACCTCCATGCTTAGGGGGAAACTGTAGCCGTAGAGACTGAGGACTGAATTTTGGCTTCTGTGAGGAACTCACCCTGCTATGACTAGTTAAAAATTTGTAGTTCTGAAACCTAAGTTCATTCAGGCTGAAATTTCATGGAAGTGAAGTTGCAAAGTCATTTGATTTTGTGGGGGTTTCTTTCCTTTCTTATTTATAAAAGACTTGAGCTTTCATGCTGGTTTTGAGTTAGTTGTTTTTTAAGGATTTTTTTCCTAATGGATTTTAACATTTCTTTAGCTTTAAAATGCTCACAAATAAAATTATTAACAAAAAATACCCCATGGCACCATTCTGAATATATATAAAGACAAAAATATGAGATTTCCTTTTTTTTTTTTT
>VXBZ01000024.1:514027-530607 GCA_013399135.1 Heliornis fulica
GGTGAAGGGTCTGGAGAACAGGCCCTACAAGGAGCGGCTGAGGGAGCTGGGGTTGTTTAGTTTGGAAAAGAGGAGACTGAGGGGAGACCTTATTGCTCTCTACAACTATTTGAAAGGAGGTTGCAGTGAGGTGGGGGTTGGTCTCTTCTCCCCAGTAACAGGTGACAGAACTTGAGGTAATGGCCTCAAGTTGCGCCAGGGAAAATTTAGGTTAGATATTAGGGAGAACTTCTTTACTGAAAGAGTCATCAAGCACTGGAACAGTCTACCCAGAGAGGTGGTTGAGTCCCCATCTCTTGAGGTGTTTAAAAGACAGGTAGATGCAGTGCTTGAGGACATGGTCTAAGGGTAGACTTGGTGGCGGTAGGTTAATGGTTGGACTGGATGATCTTAGGGGTCATTTCCAGCCTTAAAAATTCTATGATTCTATGATTCTATAATTACATCTCTTCCTTATACAGTAGAATTTGCTATTTGGCAAAATGACCCCAGATGATGTTAACTGCTTTATTAATAAGACATAACACTCCTTTTTCCCCCAATGCCTCTTGAATTCTGCTTCAGGGATGACTGAGTTCATCCTAGATAATCTAAGCAATGAGATTTGCTTGCTTTACTCTTCTTGGAAAGACAGTGGAAAAGCCTGAGAGTGGTAAAAAAATATGATTTGATGCCAGCACTTCCAATAATATTTTCCAAGCGTTCCTCTTTATTAACCACAGAGAGTCATGGTATCTTGAACTTTCATATAGTGGACAATTCATGTTATTCTTCAAAATGTGAGCTGCTTCTTCTGATTGTTTAACCTTTAAACAACCAGCCTCTATGCCTATAATCACATTTATTGGCTTTTATCAGGCCTCAGGAGTATCCATCCTCCTTTAGTTTATCATTTACAAGGCGATGGTCTCTTCAGCCAAGTGACAGGTCAAGGGGAAATGGCCTTAAACTGCGCCAAGGTTTAAGGTTTAGATTTGATGTTAGGAAAAAATTCTTCACTGAAAGAGGTGTCAGAATGTGGAACAGGCTGTCTAGGGAGATGGTTGAGTCACCATCCCTGGATGTATTTAAAAGATGGGTAGATGAGGTGCTCAGAGATATGGTTTAGGAAAGGACAGGGATAGTTGGACTCGATGATCTTAAAGGTCTTTTCCAACCTAGTGATTCTGTGATATTGAAGAACTTTAAACAAGTTGAGTTTGAGCTTGAACATCTTGCTCACTTATTGGCTCAAAGTCTTCAGAAGGCCAAGATATTTGTAAACCTATTTAAAATAGCATGAAATCCATTGTCATGAGAACATGAAAAGCATTTTCCTTACCTCTACACTGAGCTGTACAGAGTTGAGGAGCGCCAAGCAGTCTTTCATGTCAGTAGTTTTTCTGACTTCTATGAGCTCTGCTTGTTACCTTATTTTTATTCCAAAATGTGTTTTTTATTAAAAAGACCTTATGTAGTAAGTAGAACCACAAGTACTCCCATTTGCATTCTGTGCTGTCAATGTAATGTAATTGCTGCTGTGAGGATGATTTTAGCTTATTCTCTGAATAGGGCCAGAACTCTTGTCACGTTCGTGTGTTAGAGATATTGTCCCTCCCTTCAATATTCAATTGTTTTATGAAAGTAAGAGCTAGAAAATTAAAGTAATTAAAGCTGATATTTTCGCTGAAAATCCCCAATGAAACTTCATTTTAACTGAGATGTTGTTGATCACTTGTATTTTGTTTTTCCCCTTGTGGCTTTGATAAACGAGGCGCTTGCCATACCAGTTCAAATTTCAAACAGCACATTTTGCTATGAGGTTTCATATGAAGTTTATTTGCTGCCTAGGTAACAAATCCAGATGTGGCACTTGTCTGTGTATTTTACTGAATTATGTGGAACAAGCTGAGGACAAACACAAGAGACTGTACTCAGTTAAAGTATATGCTGTGGTATCCCAGGGTGTTACTAGGGAAAACAAATATTATACTCCTTGTCATTTGGATTTGTCTAGAAGTGAAACCAGAAGCTTGGCATTTAGACATGAATAACTGCCTGTATGATTTCCATTATCTTTAGTTGACCTAAGATTGTTTTACTTTAGAAAGTAATTGCTTTGCGTATTGATTAAAGCTTCATGACTACAGTGTTTCAACAGAGGAGAAAATTTGAGCAGAGGGAAGAACAGGATTGATTGCTGCTACAGAGAACTAACAGTAGTTTGTGTCTTTTTATCTCTGATAACTTTAATCTTGGAACTGGTTTTCTAATTGTGATTGACTTTAAAATGTGTGCTTCTGAAATGCAAAGCTTGGCTTGCTGCTGGAATTGATACAGTTATTGATAATAATTTTACACATCTGTGTAGTACAGAGATATGCTGTCTTGGAAGAGCAATTGCATTTTCTAGAGAGTAATCCAGCTCGCGAACAAAAGCACCAATACTTTGCCACTAAAGGGATTACTGAGAGGGAGAAGAAAAAGGCCCTGCCATAATATATCTAACTTTCTGCTCTGTGCTGTTTAGCATAATAATGACCTGAGATTCAACACTATAGACACTGAGGAAACAAAAAAGGTATTTTCTATATTTAATGAGGTTAGAAATGAAGGTAATATCCACAGTATGAATACATTGTGTTTCTAGCATACCTAGAATTGTACTGATTTCAGTGGGAGATTTTGCAATATCACAGCAAATTATCCTCCTGTCACCCAACCTCACCTCAAAACAAAATGAATGTGACCTAAAAGGGGCTAGAATCACCTCTCTTCATTTGGGTGAATGGCTCAGCTGCTAAGGACAAAGAAGACTGAGCAGCTGGAATGGTGTTTATGGTGACTGTGGTCTCAGGCTCCCTCTCTGGGCTGAGGCTGTCCCTGCTCCAAGACTCTGTCCTGGCTCTGCAAGCTGAGTCTTTTGCACTTTAGAAAGCAGACTAGTGGGTTGTAGAAGGAGAGAGGATGACCTTGATTCTTAGCAAAGAGCTGGGATCAGTCTTGACTCCACTGAAGTCACTGAGAGTTTTGCCATCGCCTTGGATAGGGTCAGAATTTTGTGTGATGGGAGGATCCATCACATCCATCAGGCCATGGATGCCATCCCATGCTGGATCTAAAAGAAGGTGCTGACAAGTATCCTATGATGCAAATGTTCCACGGAAGGCAGTTTGCTAGCTAGGAGTGGGGCAACACACCCCCCCCCCTCCCAATCATGAGGTATCACAGCTGAAGAGGTTGGAAATAATTTTTAAAAAAACACCAACCCATAACTCACCTTGCATCTTCTCAGAAAATAAAAGAAACATCGGCTCTTAATGTATAAAGTTCTTGCACTGCAAAATGCTAAGTAAAGTCTGATGGTGTAAAATCTCCATTTTACCTTGTTGTTACTAAAAGGATAACTAAATTTTGGAGGCAGTCTCGTTAATATTGATGGGAGTGCTTTAGAAACGTTTTAAGAGGGATGGTGTAATAGTAGATGTTCTGAAATCTTTGGAATTATCCAGACTTTTCCTTTGAGCGCTTCAGGTCAAATCCTGTCTGATCACAGCCACTGCAGCACATATTTTCTGTGACCAGAGTAACCCAAAGGAGGATCCTGATGGTGTTTTCTTAACCTCCACAGTAGTTTTCTTGCTGCGTTGGTAGCTTAAATGTGTATTTGTGCATTTGTGATGATAGTTCTTCTATAATGGTTCAGAGAAATATTGAGAATACATTATATATTCCACATGGATCTGTAGCCTGAATTATCTTCCATTTTTAAAGGCAGTTGTTTGACTGAAGAGTGGTGTGTTTGAGAGGCTCCATAAGGTAATACTAAATTTTAAAAAAGCGCACATCTGTCAGCTCTTGACAGCAATGAATCTTAAGTAGGTTTGCAAGTTATTTATGGGTATCAAAGTGATGTTCCTATTGTAGATCAAGAGCCGTAGTGTGCTTCCCTTCTCTCCTGCTTTCCCCCTTGCAGTGCTGTAAATCTAACTTCTGCCCATCCTATTGTTCAAAGAAAAGCAGCCATATTGTGCTGATTGCTATTAAATTAAAGCAGAAAGGGAGAGAAACAAATGTGGAAGCCAATCTTACCAGCAGGGATACCACTACCTTTTATTTTGTCTTTTGGGGGTCACAAAGTCATGGCAGGCAGCTGACCTCTGATAACCTTTTCAGTGCCACAGCATGCAGTTTCTTTCGGAAGAACTTAATTAAATACAACTGAAATTCCTGGCTAACATTTGTTCCTGAAAAGAGTCATCTTTGATTGGTGTTTTCTGCTGAGGGGACAACAGAGATGCTGCTTTTGTTCTGAGGAAAAAAGTTGGCATATGTTAGTTAAGGATTTGTGGTTTCCTATAGTGGGCTTCTCAGCTAGCGTTGGAGAACCACAGCAGTGGAGGGAAAGCCCACCAAAAGAGTTTAAAACGTGTTTTAAAAGAGGATACTCCAAGTTATTGGGGGTCGTGGTGTAGTTTGGTCCATGGTAAATAAAATTATATTCTCCCTGTGGAGTTGATGATATATCTACGGTAGCATGCATGTCTTTGATTATAAACCACACAGTATGGAACATATAACCACCAAAGCTTGACCGTGGAATCTAACAAGATTAATTGCAGAAATATGAGATTTATTTAGTTCTTCTGGAGTGGAAATGTGCTTGCAAGGCAGGAGAGAAGAAAACGGTATAGGATAAAAACCCAGAACAAAGATTTAATTTAGACAGCGCCGATCAGGTGTGTGTGCTGTTGTGAGTAAAGCTCTTTTAATTGCAGCAGTATCTGGATATAAGTCATCTTCTGTATGCTTTTTTTTGTTTAATCATACTAGCATAACATATAACATGTAACACATAACATGTAACATGTAGCATGTAGAATGTAACACATAACATGTAACACATAACATAACACATAACATGTAAGGGAAGCCCTTTCCTTCTCTCAGTGGCATAGTGGTCCTGCTCTTCTGGAGGTCCCTGTGAGCTCTTGGGACAGAGAGGAGTGGAAGAGCAGCTCCTGCACTTGTGGGTTGTCCTGGTGTTTCCATGGGAGGTAAAGTGACACTGGTTCATCAAGGGTGGTAGGATGTGTTGTGGGAAGAGGTTGGGGAAAGGATTAAAATGTACCACAGGAGATGCTTTCTCTTTTGCTAAAGACAGACCTGCCTTGGCAAATCCCATCTAAGAAGAAATTTCCCATTATTTGCTCTCGTCTTCTCTTTCCTTCCAGTCTTTGATACTGTACCTTGCAAAAGAGACACGTGGATGATGTTTGCTGAGGCTCTGTCACCTCTCTCGGAGTTAACACATCTCTGTGTAGGCAAAGAGTACAGAAACCATCTGTTTTCAGGGTTGGGACCACACCAAGCAGAAACGATGCAGTAAAAGCTGCCTGGAAAGATCAGGTTACCAACTCATTAGAGGGAATGTGTCCTGGTAACTGTAAAATGAGCTTCCATATTCCCTTATTTCTAGCATCTAATTTGTTAGGTGGTTTCATTTATTAGCATACATTCAAGTGTGTGGGCACTCGTATGGCTCTTTCTTTAAGAAACAAAAACATTAACCCTCTAGTACACCACCTGTTTGCACTTCATTGTCAACTGCGAGGGGTTATTTTATTGGCTTCATTGTTTCACTTTTCATTAACTTTTTTCTTTATTAACATGCAGGCTGCAATCCAATTTCTTTTTGCTAGAAATGGACTTTGTTTGTCATTAATACCATACTTCTGGCTGTATTTCTTTATTTAAAAGAAATAAAGCTTTTCTTTTATATCTAGTCTTTATATCTACCCTTGGTCTGTGTCTCTGTCCTAGTGGCTTTCCAAATGTACTTGATTTAGCTTTTCAATATGTAATTAATGCCAAACAAGTTAATTGCTTTACAAGTGTCCAAAATTCCCTCGTTTCATTTCTATTCATTTATCAACCTTCATTATACAGCCAGTGTTCCACATAAACACAAATGATTGTTAATGAATGGCTAATGTTGTATTCATTAGAAAATCAGGTTAATGGCTAGTAATGAATATCTGAGCTACTTGTTACGTTCAAGTGTGGTTTTTTTTCCTTGTTGATTACAATACTTCTTTAATCTATAAAGAAATCATACCTGCATGTTAGGCCAACTGAAACATGATGAGGTCAAACCTTTGGAAAAGGCCCACAACTATTCCAATATTGCAGGTGCTTTCTCTTTAGGTGGAGTGCTAAAGATATTTGACAAAGACAGACAGACAACCTGAAACTGCTGTTTTATCCTCAGCTTGTGATTCATCTACTTAGAGGGACTATTTATGTTCTTAAAACTATTTTAGGCTAGTCAAGCAGAGAAAGACCATTCCTAGATGCCATTCTATAGTCATAAGAGATTTCATTATGCAGGATTAATATCTGTGGTTGGCACACACCGAGATACATAGTAATTCTAATGAATAGCACATTTCTTGTTGTGGGAGTGTGTGGTGCAAAGTAATGCTTTCCACCTAGTTTGCAAGCCACTGAAGTTCGAGATAGATGAGCGTACAAATTGAAAGTGGTGATAGGTGTTATATTAATTAAACTTTGACAAGATAGTACTGTTTCATGTGCTTATCCATGTGCTGTTACAGTTTAGTGGAAATGAGCAGGTTGTATGTAATCTAGCCTGAAGACCCTCAGCTGCTATATATTGTTTCAGCCCATGAGGATGATCTGTGCCTATGAACTTCTGAAGCAGCAATGGAAGAATACATCTTTATGGCTTAAACCACTGCACTGATGGCTGATGCTGTGTGGAGGTTTTGTGGGAAGTGATCTGCTTTAGGGTATGGGCATACAGTTCTTCACTGACTGTTAGATAGGACCGGACACCTTCAGAAACAATACTTTTGGAAAGAACTTTGTTGAATCACAGCTAAAACTGGGTCTGAATTATTCTGTAATTAAAATTTCACTTGAACTTATCCCAGAGCAGGTATGAGACTTTGCCCTAGCCAGATTGTTACATTCTTTTGCCTCTACCAAAGGTAGCATGTTTTACCTTCTGTCTCTGGAACGGTTGTATATTACGTTAATTCACTAACATGGCTGGTATCTTCCACCCCAGTTGTGTGTTTTGATAAGTGAAGCAATTTTTGGCCCTTGGCCATGGTGAAATGTTTTAAAATGTTGTGATGTAGTTACAGGGCTCAGTAATTGTAATTACACTAGCTTTCCCAATTGCAAATGTGTGTATGTGCATGTACCCATAGGGTCTTTTCACAGATATTTAGAGATAAGTAACGTTGAATAATATCTCTTGTCTCTGCTTTATAAGGCTCTGCCTGCCAAGAAGTTTTGGCTATTTGAAGTTATATGTCCATAATAACTAAGCTATATTTCATATTTTGGTTTATAAAGTGTTGGATCATCTTTGTTTGCTATCGCTTCTGCCATGGTAACATGAAGGCCTGGAGATCCTAGAAGCAGTTGAGCGGGAGCTATAGCTCTTCGGAGGGCTCAGGAAACAAAGTATCTTATATTGTTGCCATTGATATCCATCAACAGCCTTCCTGTTTTGCCTTATTAGACCTTTAAGGGACTTTACAAACATACTGAACAATAATGGTGATGAACATGGACACCCTAAACACAGTAGCCCTTTACAATTATGAATAAATTACTCCTTATTGGTAACTAAACCTTGAAAGAACACATTTTTCCTAATTATAAATAGTGTGAAAAAGAGTCCCCAGGGTGACTGTGCAGATTTCTGTTTGTAAGACATTGCAAATAATATATTTTTTTAAGAAGAAACACAAAACAGTTAGAATGTAATTTACTCTTTATAATGTTCCTGTCAAACAAATTACATTGTGAAGTAAGATGAGAGAATTTATGCAATGAAAGACAGTAAATTGTATTTATTACTTAACAAAAGTATTTAAGTGGCAGTGCTGCACCAGAGGACATTATCTGTGCCTAGTAAATGCTGGTAGTTTGACCGTAACCACAGTCAGGATTAGGGTCCTATATCAGCATAACAGCTAGGTATGTGTTACATATGTTGTTTGATCTCTGGAAGCAGCATTTAACAGTGCTAATGGTCAGAATGATTCCCAATGACATATCTCATATGTTGAAAGTTGAATATGTTCTGTGGGATTTTTCTCAATCATTTCTACTGACATCCCATATTTCATCAGTCCCCTCTCTTTCTGCTCAGCACTTTGAACTACTGGACTTAAATTAATGTCCCAGAATGCACGTTGCATGGGTTTCTGGGGTTGCTCATTAGGCCGACACAGTTGAAATGACTGCTAGATGTAATATGAAAGAACATCATGGTACCTCCAGGCAAGTCTTTTGTGGGTGACTATAGAACAGAGGTAAGATGGGTTCATGGGTCTGACCTGGAAAGGTGATCAATTAATACTGATAAATGGCTTTAAAATACTATAAGAATAAGAGTGAGATAAGACCCATGTATCTGATTTCATTTATTTATGATTATTTTGAGCAGGTCCAGAGTGTCAGCCAATATATGATGGAGAAATCTCATGCTTTGTCTTTCCATTGGACTTGGGGAGTGGAAATTGCTTTTCAGGCAGTCTGTCTTTTAATGGTGTCTAGCCTTAGATGATTTAATTTCTAGCAAATTATCATCTGAGTATTTGATTTCAGAAGCCGTTTATGAGTGTGACATGTATGGAGCAGAAAAGCTGCCCAAGGAAATCTGATTATGACACATCACTGTGCCATACTGCAGACATGCATGAGGCAAGACTAAAATATGAGCTAAAATTTCTGTTGTGCCACCTGAAAATCTCCCTAGAACTGTTATACCTTTGAAATCTCTTTTTGAAATCTCTTCTAGAAGAAATGTCCTCAGCCTGCCTAAACAGAGTAAACAAAACCTTGACTGCTTTTAAAATGTGTTACAGGCTGTCCTTTACTCCCCAGCCTGTGTGAGTAGAGCATCTCAGGATGAAGACGTTTACTGCTGTGCTGCCATACAATCTCACAACATTTAGTGACGCTGCTTTCAGAGTTGTTTCGTGCATTCTGCTCAACTGGCACCAGTCCCCCATTCACAGAAGGTTTTTTGGCTCTTCAGTGCTCTTCACTGATACCATCCTACATATACGTAGAGATTGCTTGTATTTTTGACCCTGTTGTTCTGCTGCAAGAAGGAGAAAGACCTCCCAGTAGCAAAATGTATAACCTGTAGACATGAGACTCGCTTCATAACTCAGTTTCATAGTTGGAAGCTGAGGAAGTGTTGCTGGGGCAGGTTATGGTGAGATACCAAGGCACTAAGGGTGAGATACAAGGCTACATGCTTGGCATGTAGCATGGGGAACTTATGGAGTCACACAACTCATTTCTGCTAGATGAAGCAGGCCAATACTCTGACAGCAAGCAAACATCCAATGGGAAAGACCACCCAAAACTGCCCTTGTCAACCCACCAGCTTAAGTTTTAAACTTTTTTAAGTAAGTGTTATTGCCGTGTTGATGGCAATGTATACAGAATGTCTAAAATTCTCATCATAACTGTGGAAGATGCTTTTTACTTATTTTTTTGTGTGTACTTAATTTCTTGTGTAGTTTTTAGGAATTTCTGTTTTGATTTGGCTTGGAACTGATATTCTCATGCTGTTGGATAACAGCTTGATCTTCTAACTGATTAAATAACCACTTTCCCACACACAAGAATTATAAGGCAACACAAAACAACAACAAATAAAACCTCTCTTGGTGTAATCTTTAGTACCATTTCTAGTACTGTCACCTTTTGCATTTAGTGTGCTATTCAGATGACTCTGTGAAGAATATTTTAGGAATACATAGGTGTTGAAGCATTGATTTTATTATTCATCTGCTGTGCAAGAATCAAAATCAGCTTTATAGGTGTAATTTTCTCTTCACTAGAGGTACAAAGCACAAAAATTACAAGAATAATTTCATCTTTCTCTTTCAAATAAAAATAAATAGATGAGTTCATCAAGGAAATTGCTGACCTGTTATATTTTTTCTTTCATTTGCTAATGATCCCCTTTTTCAGTGAATGAAGCTTGAGCCTGGTGATTTTTCCTGAAATGTGAACATGTATATCTAGTAAATTAATGTCAGTGTGCTGGGGAAGATGGTAGCCATAGTCCAGGGCTTTTCGTTGCCATGGATCCATTGCAGACCTCTCTGATTGTAGCTTGTTAAGGCTTTGTTTAAACAAGTAGGAACTGAGGGGGAAAAAAAGGTTTTCAGCGATTTCTGTCATTTACATTTTAACTGTTCTAATTGTCCTAATTTCCTTCCTATTTACAGTGAATGGTTAGGGGAATAAGCCTCCAGTGGTGACCACTACACTCTTCAAACTCAGGCCACACAGTCTGTCCACATTTTTTCCCCTGAGTTGTTCTGGCATGGAAGGATTTAGCCTGCTTCAGTCTGCACTGCTCTTGTGCTAGTTTGGGGGACGGTTGCGATGAGAAAATATCAGTGAGCGTTTGACCTTGAACGCAGTAATAAAGCATCTGTTTCCAGATATGTGCCTCAGTGTGGCCTTCCTGTGGGTCCACAGTGGAAGGTGAGAAATGTGTGGGATTCTGCAGGAATAAGATTTTTTCATTCATTGCTGTTGGTCCGAACTCCACTCTCACCAAAGGACCTGTGGTATCTGTACGTCAGCTATACCTGTGCAGAAATGCTTCCTATCTCTTTCTACACACCATCTCTTCTGTGAACAGAGAGTTACTGTGTATCAGAATAACTGCTAGACCTTGTTTTCATTGCAGCTAAAGCCGTTCTTAGCATCACTTTGAGTGATTTACATCCAGTTTACAGTTACTTTAAAATCCCTTTCTAGTCATTAAGTGGGAGTGTTTGCTTTAATGCAGATTAATCCAGCTTGTTTCTAAATTTGAAAGCAGTATTTTAGACTGAGGATGAGTATGGCAACTTTGCTGTGACTGAAGATTTTTTTTTTACACTTAGAAGTAACATTTAATAGTGGTGCCAAGATAAGGTTCATAATTATTAATCATTGACTGTGCATAATGATATAATTAATAACAGTCTAGTAATATCAGCCAGTTTGTTGGCTGGCTTTATTTATGCAAGTTGGTGTGAACTGGAAAGAGGGATCCAATCTCTTTTTCCTTTCTTTTGTTCAGCTGTAAGTTGCAGCTTGCTCAATGACATCATCTAATCTTTCTAAGGTTGTGATTAAATTGTGAAGACTTGGTTTTGTGACACAGTGTTCTAATGAAGCATCCCAATCCCAGGAGCAAGAAGAGGCAGAATTATGGCTACAGTCATACCATTTCCTTCCTCTTTTCTTTTCTTTTTTTTTTACAGTCCCAAACTGTAGTCACCTCTGCCTTTCCTCAGCCATGAGGAAGCAGCTGATGAGATATCATGTAATATGTGATCTCACACGACTGTTTGCAAATGTTGCTGTTGACATTACTTGTGATGGCACAGAGGCAGTGGTTGTCCCTGAACAACCTTTGGTGTTCCTTCGGCTTGCTCACAGGTGTTTCTTTGTGCCTGTACTGTTTGTTTGGGCTGTGATAGTTTGGGGTGGGATGACTTGTTTTCTGTTGTGTTGCACAAGGTAAATCTTGGTGGGTTTTGTCCCTCAAGTTGTATGGTTGTAGATATTATACTCAAAAAGATGACTCTGTCTGGGAGGAAGAGGAAAGCAGATTGACTGGTAAACTAGCCTAAAGAATTATCTAGAAAGCATTTGCCTACATAAATCCAAATTACCAATCCAGGGAATCACCCAGCAGGATTCCTGTCCGCAATTCTATTTGGCCAACATACAGAAGATTCTCCACCCGCCTTTCTGCCACTGCACTTTTTTTCCTCCACAGGACAAATAATCTGAGTGCTTGTGGCAGGTTCTTCACATTGCATTTCCCTCTACTATAAATGTCTCTTAAAGCAAGAGACGTTGTTTCCCTCTTCTCTCTCAGCTGTTGGGGCATGCGAAAAATAAAGTCCGTGGTCTTACAGGTTTGCATGGACTCAGCAGTGGCTGTGTGCAGGGGTCTGTAGGACTGCCCTGATGGTTTCACTCCTGTCTGTGTAACAGCAACTTGAACACAAGCATTTCTCGCTGGCCAAGGAATGCTGGAGCGTGCAGGCTCTCGGTGCCTTTCTGTGTAACGCAGCTGCTCAGGAACGTCACTCCGACCGACCAACCGACTGCAGAGCTGCGGGGCGGCTGCTGTCCCATGGTGGGCACAACCCGAGGGCAGTGGTGCAAATCACGGCCCTGGAAAAGGCGGTGCTGGACTGCCCATGGCAACAGGGATACAGTGGTAATACCATCTAGTGGAGACAGGAGGTCTGCCAGCCAGAGGAGGGGGTTTGCAGGCAGATAGACACGCCGGCAGCTTCGGAACAGCTTTATCAAACAACTGGACGGCTCCTGTAGGTTTGTGTGTAGGGAATATTTTACTAGTAGGTTTGCGTTAGAGAATATGGCTTATTTCTCCGAGTCTAGCCATGGTTATTAGGCCGGCAGAGATGTGTAGTCTAAAACAATCTTTTTCTACATCATTCTTCGTGTTATACATTTACATAGGGCATTGTATTTCTAATTAAATAAATCACACTCTGTATTGCATAACTACATAGTAGAGAGTCTGTTAGCACTTTTTTTTTTCTTTAAACTTGTGTTTTCCTAATAACTGCAGGTAACAGAGGTGAGGATTTGCTATTTTTCCCTGCTATTACTCCTCCACTTCTCTGCAAATGCCATGGGAACACTGAAGTTTCTGCTGGTGAAATAGAAAGTGTAATATGGGAATTCAGCTGAATAAATAAGTAAATACAGCACCAAAACTATTTTTTTTCTTTAAGTCACTTGCCTGTTCAAAGTTGCATGGTGGTATTTTGTCTAGGTTTGTGGTAGTATTACACTGGGATGGAGATTTTTCTGTAATTATTTGCCTGGCATATTTTTTGCTTCTGTTATAAAACACACACAATTTAGTACGAACAGAATTAAGACATGTTGCTCTTTTGTGATGTCTCTCTCTGGTTGCAGGATAGAATCAGTATCATGAAGAAGTCTCAAAAAAGGACCAATATACACGAACCAAAATATCTCTAGTCCCTGCTTTGAGTAATTTAACACTTAAGTAAAGGATATTGCCTCAAATGGGAATATATTATGTTGGAGGAAGAAAATATGTTGGAGATTTATGCTATTTTGTTTCTTGAACAATTTTGCAAGCTACTTTTCACTCACAGTAGCTGTGGGAGATATTATTTATTTAATAACACAATAGACATGATTTTGATATTTTACAAGTTTATTATCAGTGTTGGAGGTAGGGAAGTGTTTTAACATAAAATATCCCAGTGATTGAGTTATTATTTTTAAAATGGAAATCAAACTGCTCTAGGTATTGCAGAATTGAAAATCAAAGGAAAAGAGCTATGATGACCCTTTAATATCAATACTTAACATAGCAGTGCTTATGCTGTAATTAGCCTTTTCAATCATTTTAGTCAGTTCAATGAGAAAAGTTTCAATGACTTTGGATTTTGGATTTTTTTTGTAGGCAAAGACCAACCTTTACATTGACGGTTGCACTTGATGTTCTTAAAGGTCTTTTCTGACATAAACAGTTCTGTGATTCTATGATTCTGCTTGTATCGTTTTGTTTTGCACACAATTGGAAAGGATGTCAAGTGCAATCTTGTTGTCCACACCCTAAGGTAGCTCAGTGGTTTAGAAGTTCGCTTGCTGGAACCTGGTGCAATTTTGCTGCCTTATGATTGATGACTCTAGATTTACACCTCTGAAAACGCCAAGCTGGTGTTTTCAGAGGTGTAAATAAATAGGCTGGTTGAGTTGCCTGCTTAAATTCCTATGGGCTCAGCTTTTAAAATTGATTCCTAGGGTTTTAGTCAAGATCAGATGGGGTGGCATTTAAAGAAAATGCTTAGTGTTGGCTTCCTGTTGCTTCCCTTGAAATTAAGTGGAAGTTTTAAAAATCCCATCAGTGCTATGTGATTGCTGAAGCCATCATGATTAATTATGCATAAGTGTGTTGGCACATTGGCTACAGCATCTTAAATTTCTGTGAATGCAACATAAAACCAGGAGCCAAGGTTAGTTTCTGAACCACAAAGACGCTACCTCAAGTTAAGATGTATTGATTAAGTCACACAGCTGAATGAGACAATGGCACATGGCTGGAGCAGCACTGGAGCTTGTGGATCACTTGTTTACTCTTTGAAGAAAGCTTCTTTTCAAGGGTAAATCACACCTCTAAAGATAAAATGGTACAAAACTTCAGATGAGGATTGTGTGAGGCTGTTATATATTATATGGTGTGAGAGGGATAGATGGCAGGGGAACAAGAGGCTCAGTGGCAGGACTGCATAATCTTCCCTTCAGGTACAAGCAACTTAAATTCACCTACCAGGCAGGTTCTCTGAGGCTCTCCCATTCACAGTTTGTGCTCTAGAGGATATTATTTTGGCTGAGATCTGAAAGGTAGCTAGCCTGAAAAGTGTTAGATTGCTAGAGGTTCACATGTTTTATCAGATTTCTGGAGTTTGGTTTTGTGTTATTAGATGATCTTTGAGGTCCCTTCCAACTCCTAACATTTTGTGATTCTGTGAATACAAGCCCCTAATTCTTGAAATTAAAGAATGTTAGCAAATAGCAATAAAAGCCTATTTTTCATTTACCATTTTTGAAGGTAAATGAAAAATTTTGTTTTCTCCTAGAAATATACAATTTATGAAGCTCAGACAAAGCAGGAAGAAGTTAATCTCTGGTGATTTTTTTTTTTTAAGCTGTTAGAAAATGTAACAGTGAGTAGAAGACAGACAATCCAGCTTTTACTGTAGCAGCTGCATTGCTTGCCCTGAATCCTTTTGTCCTTGGACAGTGTGGTTGTGACAAGAGCTAAATGGTTAGGTAGAAACACGGGACTGTCCTTCTCCTACATGCAACACATTGCTTGGGTCTCCCCAGCCACTCCAGAAAGACACTTGGGCTGCACCATAGCCAGCACCACTGGGAGCTCACAGTGCAGGGCCAAGCATCTGAGGGCAGTGTCAGAAGGGAAGGACATGGGGGAGGCTGCACTTATCACACCACACTTACCATGGCAAAATTGTGAAACTAACTGCAGCATATACTGAGACACAAAAATATCCCCCAATACCCCTTTTTGTAAATAAAATCCTAGAGGAGCAGTAAACAGTGTTTTGTATGATACCAGCTGTACAGAGAAAAATTCAGTAAGTTCCCCTGGTGTTTTTCTTTCTCTGTATATAAAGGTATGTTTTCTCTCACAAGAACAGACTAAATATCCCATTAATGCCTTATGTGTAATATTAGCAAAACCCCTTTCATGATGGATTACAGTATTTTGATTCGTTACTCATCAGTATGTATAATTATCGTTTAACAATGTTATGAAGGACTGATGAAGGGAAGCAGGTGTTTAAACATGCGGTACCAGTAGTTTGACACAGCATTTAATTCTCTTTATTTGTGCTTTTTAAAGACATCTATTCAAGAAGGGAAAACAATGAGGCACTATATAGTCATGAGTGTTCGCAAGAGAAAGAAACAAGATGTTTAGGCAATTTTTGGAATAAGTATTTTTAATTAATAAGAGTGATCTTTTTAATGGTAGTTTAACATTATATAAAGATAGTGAATGTAATGAAGGGTGTTACAGTTTTAGATAGCAAAAAAATGTAAATACTCAGATGGGCTTTAGGCCCTTAAAATGGTCCTGGGTGTCAGGGTAATGAAAAGAAAATCTTGGTCCTAAAAAGCCAAGTAGGAAATTCACACACTGGAGGGTGCTGCTGCCAGGAGATGGCTACCAGTGCCATGAGGAGGGGCAGCACAGCCTCACGGGTGATTTGCACCCTGCTTGCCCTGAGAGGGTCCTGTGAAACTCAGTCCATCTGTCTCCTTGTGTGAGAAAACTCCCATGTACCTCCAAGTAATACTTTCTGGGAATGGAGGGCTTGAAAACCTCCATGACTATGAGATAACCCTTACCAGTAACAGTGGTCTCTTTTGTCATTGCAGCTTGCCTTCTTATAATTAATATTATTTAGGCTCCAAGTTTTAATTAATATGGTTTAATAGAACCTTTAGAAATAAACTTTATCGGTTAAAAATCATAGAATCATAGAATTTTAAGACTGGAAATGACCCCTAAGATCATCTGGTTCAACCATTAGCCTACCGCCACCAAGTCTACCCTTAGACCATATCCTCAAGCACTGCATCTACCCGTCTTTTAAACACCTCAAGAGATGGGGACTCAACCACCTCTCTGGGTAGACTGTTCCAGTGCTTGATGACTCTTTCAGTAAAGAAGTTCTTTCTAATATCCAACCTAAATTTTCCCTGGCACAACTTGAGGCCATTACCTCAAGTTCTGTCACCTGTTACTGGGGAGAAGAGACCAACCCCCACCTCACTGCAACCTCCTTTCAAGTAGTTGTAGAGAGCAATAAGGTCTCCCCTCAGTCTCCTCTTTTCCAAACTAAACAGCCCCAGCTCCCTCAGCCGCTCCTCGTAGGGCCTGTTCTCCAGACCCTTCACCATCCTCGTTGCCCTTCTCTGGACACGCT